>CAUYLG010004739.1:0-66518 GCA_963573385.1 Cacajao melanocephalus
CTAGCCTGGGCAGTAGAACAAGAATCCTGTTCTCTCTCCCTCTTTTTCTTCCTCTTTCTTTCTCTCATACATTCTTTTTCTTTCTTTTTTTCACTCTCACTTTCTTTCCTCTCTTTTTCTTTCTTTCAAAAAAAAAAAAAAACTGACTGGTGATCTTTTCTCTAACTTTCCCCCTTTTCGATCTTTAAAAAAAAAAAAAAAAAAAAAGAAGAACTATGTTTACCATTTCTGTTTTCAACCACTTAAAACCCTTAAAGCACTCGTTTAAGGGTATTTTTTAAAGAAAAAATTATTGATATCCCATGGATCAATCTAGAGTTCTGTTGAATACACTGTCAATTGCTTAGATTGAAAAAGTATTCCATTGGTAGTGAATAGAAAGTAGGAAGCCGTTATGTCCAAGTGAACTGCTCAGAACAAGTCTTCCTTGCTGAAGGTGAAGAATGCTACCAATGCTATTGGGATCGGGTGGATAGAGACCAGGGATGCTATAGTTTAAATTCTGAACACTGCATTCATTTTAATCATGTACAATTAGCAATAATGAATGTACTGTGTTTACTTATAAACCAAAGTCAGTGACAAAGAAAACTCCAAGAAAAGAAAAAAGAGATTAGAAAGTGTTCTGCAGATCCAGCAATTTAAAAATATTGAACTTCCTTTTCCCCTTTCTAGCCATTGAGCATGTTTATTTCCCTATGGAGTTGGGGAATCCACCAGTTGATTTCAAGAGAAAGATCTACAATACTGTATGACTAAGCTGTGATTTTTTCCTCGAGAAAATCAGTCATTAGAATCCATGTCATGAAACTCTGGGGGACATTTTGCTTTCAACACAGATATGTTAATAACACTAGACACTTTGAGATGTCATGCTTCCTACCAGAAAATAGCAATAAGGAGATTAAAAAATAGGAAGGTATATGTGTGTGTGTGTGTGTTTTGTGTGCACGTGTCATTACCCTTGCATGTACACACATTGAGTATTTGCTTGGAGATGTTGTAGATAGCACCATTTAAGTTGGCTGTAGCTCACATCACCAATAATTTAGAAAAACTTTAGGAAGGACAGAGGTTTATTACTTTTTTTTTTTTTAATATGGTAGGTTATAAACAAAAGTAAAGAGGCTACTTACTGGAACAGTTTGATTAGCCTGTAATGCAACTCCAGTGAGACAGCAAGATAGAATATGATTTCTTCTTAGATTTTTGAGCTCCACAAACAGTTTAAAAGAAACTAAAGAATGAAAGTGAAATAAGAGAGGTAAAATTTTTAATAGAAAAGCATTTACTTATAAGGAGGCATTTCTTTTGAAAATTGAAGGATACGGAGAAGCCTTAAGGGATTCTCACACGGAATAAAAAACAAATGTAGGTGTTTTCAAGGAGAATAAGAAGACAGCAGGATTCAGTAAACTCATCCTTTACTCAGTTTCTGATTAGATGAATACAAACAGAAAGGTAATCTGCCAGCGTCCTCTAAACCTAGAATGCAGACATCTTCAATGTGGGCATTGGTAAGCATTCTTCACCTTCAGCAAGGAAGACTTGTTCTGAGCTGTTCATTTGGATTTCAGTGCCTTTTTAGACCTGATTCCCTTTTGATCTTTCCTTTGCTTGTTAGAGCTGAGATTCCAAAAAAAAAAAAAAAAAATGAAAATGTATTCACTTGAGCCCTGATGTAGTGGCTTTTCAGATTATTTCTAATATTAGATCTTCATTATTGTAGCTCCAGGAGCTCAGAAAAATCACTTCCTCTTTCAATGACTCATTTTCTTCATCTGTAAAAAGGAATATTATTATTAATGGTGGCAATTCCAGGGAATAGCTTACGGGAATTAGATGTAAAGCTCTGAGCACAGTGTCTGGCACACACAAACCATATTGCTTGTTGTGGTTGATATTTTAAATTTTATTTTTAGTATCATTATTATTTAGGACCTCTAATTACCTTTATAGAAGAGACACTCCTTGTCATCCAAACAGTCATCAAACATTTGTTATTATACCACGACATTCTACAGAATTTCCCAGGTGTTAGATTAATAAAAAAGAAAAGGGAGAAAAATCAAATAGATGCAATAAAAAGCGAAAAAGGGGATATCACCACTAATTCCACAGAAATACAAACTATCATCAGAGATTACTACAAACAACTCTATGCACATAAACCAGTAAACCTGGAAGAAATGGATAAATTCCTGGACACTTGCACCTTCCCAAGCCTAAACCAGAAAGAAGTTGAAACCTTGAACAGACCAATAACAAGGGCTGAAGTTGAGGCAGCAATTAATAGCCTACCAACCAAAAAAAGTGCAGGTCCAGACAGGTTCACAGCTGAATTCTACCAGACATACAAAGAGGAGCTGGTACCACTCCTTCTGAAACTATTCCAAACAATACAAAAAGAGGGAATCCTTCCCAAATCATTTTATGAGACCAACATCATCCTGATACCAAAACTCAGCAGAGACTCAACAAAAAAAGAAAACTTCAGGCCAATATCTGTGATGAACATAGATGCAAAAATCTTCAATAAAATACTGGCAAATCGATTGCAACAGCACATCAAAAAGCTTATCCATCATGATCAAGTAGGCTTCATCCCAGGAATGCAAGGCTGGTTCAACATACACAAGTCTATAAATGTAATTCACCACATAAACAGAACCAAAGACAAAAACCACATGAATATCTCAATAGATGCAGAGAAGGCCTTCGACAAAATTCAACAGCCATTTATGCTAAAAACTCTCAATAAACTAGGTATCGAAGGAACATATCTCAAAATAATAAAAGCTGTTTATGACAAACCTACAGCCAATATCATACTGAATGGGCAAAAACTGGAAGCATTCTATTTGAAATCCAGCACTAGACAAGGATGACCTCTCTCACCACTCCTATTCAACATAGTATTGGAAGTTCTAGCCAGAGCAATCAGGCAAGAAAAAAAATAAAGTGTATTCAATTAGGAAAGGAGGAAGTCAAATTGTTTCTATTTGCAGATGACATGATTGTATATTTAGAAGACCTTATCATCTCAGCCCAAAACCTCCTTAAACTGATAAGCAACTTCAGCAAAGTCTCAGGAAACAAAATCAACGTGTGGAAATCACATGCATTTCTATACACCAATGACAGACTAACAGAGAGCAAAATCATGAGTGAACTCCCATTCACAATTGCTACAAAGAGAATAAAGTACCTAGGAATACAACTAACAAAGGATGCAAAGGACCTCTTCATGGAGAACTACAAACCACTGCTCAAGGAAATAAGAGAGGACACAAACAGATGGAGAAACATTCCATGCTTATGGTTAGGAAGAATCAATATCATGAAAATGGCCATACGTCCCAAAGTAATTTATAGATTCAATGCTATCTCCATCAAGCTACCAATGACCTTCTCCACAGAACTGGAAAAAAACACCTTAAACTTCTTATGGAACCAAAAGAGAGCCACATAGCCAAGGCAATCCTAAGCAAAAAGAATAAGGCCAGAGGCATCATGCTACCTAATTTCAAACAATACTACAAGCTACAGTAATCAAAACATCATGGTACTGGTACCAAAACAGAGATACAGACCAATGGAACAGAACAGAGGTCTTGGAGGCAATGCCGCATATCTACAACTGTCTAATCTTTAACAAACCTGACAAAAACAAGCAATGGGGAAATGATTCCCTGTTTAATAAACGGTGTTGGGAAAACTGGCTAGCAGTGTGCAGAAAGCAGAAACTGGACCCCTTCCTGACACTTTACACTAAAATTAACTCCAGATGGATTAAAGACTTAAACATAAGACCTAACACCATAAAACCCTAGAAGAAAACCTATGCAGAACCATTCAGGACGTAGGCATAGGCAAGGACTTCATGACTAAAACACCAAAAGCAATGGCAACAAAAGCCAAATAGACAAATGGGACCTAATTAAACTCTAGAGCTTCTGTATAGCAAAAGAAACAATCATTAGAGTGAACTGGCAACCAACAGAGTGGGAAAAAATTGTTGCAATCTACCCATCTGACAAGGGCTAATATCCAGAATACACAAATAACTAAAACAGATTTACAAGAAAAAAACAAACCCATCCAAAAGTGGGCAAAGGATATGAATGGACACTTTTCAAAAGAAGACATATATAAGGCCAAAAAACATATGAAAAAATGCTCATCATCACTGATTATTAGAGAAATGCAAATCAAAACCGCATTGAGATACCACCTCATGCCAGTTAGAATGGCAATCATTAAAAAATATGGAGACAACAGATGCTGGAGAGGATGTGGAGAAATAGGAACACTTTTACACTGTTGGTGGGAGTGTAAACTAGTTTAACCATCGTGGAAGACAGTGTGACGATTCCTCAAGGACCTAGAAATAGAAATTCCGTTTGACCCAGCAATCCCATTACTGGGTATATACCCAAAGGATTATAAATCATTGTATTATAAAGACACATGCACATGTATGTCCATTGCAGCACTGTTTACAATAGCAAAGACCTGGAACCAACCCAAATGCCCATCAACAATAGACTGGACGAGGAAAATGTGGCACATAAACACCATGGAATACTATGCAGCCATGAAAAACGATGAGTTTGTGTCCTTTGTAGGGACATGGATGAATCTGGAAATGATCATTCTCAGCAAACTGACACAAGAACAGAAAATCAAACACTGCCTGTTCTCACTCATAGGGCAGTGTTGAACAATGAGAACACATGGACACAGGGTGGGGAGCATCACATACTGGGGTCTGTTGTGGGGCTAAGAGAGAGACAGCAGGAGGGGTGGGGAGGTAGGGTGAGGTAACATGGGGAGAAATGCTAGACGTAGGTGAAGGGGGGATGGAAACAGCAAACCACTTTGCCATGTATGCACCTATGTAACAATCCTGCATGATCGGCACATGTACCCCAGAACCTAAAGTACAATTTAAAAAAAAAGAAAAAAAAAGAATTTCCTAGGCATTGACATTTAGAGAAATGATAAAACAATCTGCCATCAAGGAGTTTCCAACAGGAATGGAGGCAGTCATGGAGGCATATGATAGAATTATCATACACAGGTGATATGGCTGTCCTACCAGGCTAGCAGCAGAAAGGGGTATCAAGGAAGGATTGTTGCAGGAGGTGCACTTGAACCAGATTATGCTATGTAATACAGTTTCGATGTTTGTCCTCTCCTAATCCATGTTGAACTGTGATCTCCAGTGGTGGAGGTGGGGCCTAGTGGGAGGTGTTTGGGTCATGAATGGCTTGGTGCCCTCTCCTTGCTGATGAGTGAGTTCTCTGATTCACTTGAGAGCCGGTTGTTTAAAGGAGTTGGTATTTCCTCCTCTCTCTCTTGCGCCCTCTCTCATCGTGTGACACACTGGTTCCTCTTTGCCCTCCGCCATGATTGGAAGCTTCCTGAGGCCCTCACCAGAAGCATATGCTGGCACCATGCTTCTTATACGGCTTGCAGAAATGTCAGCCAAATTAACCTGTTTTCTTTATACATTACCCAGGCTCGTGAATTTTTTTTATTACAACACAAAATTGACCTAACACACTATACAAACAGAAATCAGCCAGCACAACTGGGTTAGGTAGGGTATGATATGGTGGTGGAGGAAAACAGCATAAAGAAAAGCCTAGAGGTCATCTACAGGGCTCCTCAACTGCCACCCGTTGATGTATTTCAACCTCAATTAATTGTGAACAAAGATGGTAAGTGTCTGTCCCTTTTCCAGGACAGGTACAGTATCCTAATTTGACACGCATACCGTATTCAGTCTTCATCATTCCATTAAGTTATTATTTATTTAGAGACAGGGTCTTGTTCTGTCACCCAGCCTGGAATGCAGTGGTGTGATCATGGCTCACTGCAGCCTCGACTTCCTGGGCTCAAGTGATTCTTTTACCTCAGCTTCCCAAGTAGCTGGGACTACAGGCAGGCACCACCACTCTCAGCTAATTTTTGTATTTTTTGTAGAGATGGGGTTTTGCCATGTTCCCCAGACTGGTCTTGAATTCCTGCGCTCAAGTGATCCACCCGCCTCGGCCTCCCAAAGTGTTGGGATTACAGGTGTGAACCACTCTCCTAGCCTATTTGTTATTATTATTATTGTTTTACAGATGTGAAAACCAGGGCCACAGAAAGTGTAAACTTCTTGCCCAGGATTTCAGGGGTACTAAGTGGCAGAGTCAGGGTTTGAAACCTACCCAGTCTCTGCTTGTAACCTACTCGAACAGTATAACATACTGTGATTAACTAACTGGCCTGTAGGTTTCAGCCAAGGCCACAGAAATCAAACCCAGTTCTTTCTGGAATCAGTGACCCATTTGCAGGTTTGGTGCAGTGGCTAGGCCATCTGTTGTGAGGCTAACAGAGCAGGCTTTTCCTACACCTTGCAGGCAGGGTGAAGAGCCCATAAAGAGTACTGAAGCTCTTTCCTCCACCAGCTGAAATCCCTCAAAGACTGTGAAAAATGTCAGAGGACCTGTCGGTCTTCATCAGCAATGACTTTATTATCACACATTCTTGTGGTTCTTATACCTTCGGTTACTGAAAGAGACCTGCACAAGTGGATCAACACAACACACATGCAGTGAAGCAGAGACATCACAATTAGCCAGGGATGCGTTCTTTCTGCATTTCCCAAAGCTAGTACTGTCAGACGCAGCAAATAAAAATACAAGACATTTAGTTAAATTTTAATTTCAGATAAACAAGGCAGCGCATTTTTTAGGGGGGAGGTAGGTAAGTCCCATGCAATATTTGTGACATATTTATACTTAAAAAATATTTGTTGATTTTCTGAAATTCAAATGGAATGGAGCCTCCTGTATTTGGCAATCTCACCCTAAGCATTAATAAGGGGAAAGAGAACAAATGTTACCTGGAAAGAATTAAAAAAATGCATCAACAATTGGAGCCAAATCCATGGACATTCAGAAAATACCTACTTTGTGGAAATTGTTATACTCAGAGTTTCATACGTAGAGTTTCTGTTCCAAAGCAGCTTACAGTCTTGGGCAGCTGAGAGAAAGAGAGACAGTTGTGGGGAAGGTGGCCAGGGTGGATTCTGTTCCTGTCTGCTTCAGATCTATTCCTTGCCCTGCCCCTGCTGTAATCTACCAACGATAGGGACCAAATTGTTGCAGATGCTTTTCAGATCTGGATCAAGTGGCTTCTGACTGGGCTGTTTCACTGGGGACATTGGTCAGAGATCAGGCTGTGAGAGAGGGTGTTCCTTGTTCCTTATACCTCAATGCCTGGGGTCACGTCTTCTCTGTGCCTCCAGCTGCCTCCAGAAGCTTAGAATACTTCAGGTGCACAGGTCCCTACCTATGGGTCAGCCAGCAGTGGGGCAGCTTCCCTTTGTTACATAGCCCTACCCTGATTGGCCCCCTAGTTTCTCCCTCACCCATGTAGCTCTTCATATTAAATTATCTCTGCTTTGAATACTCTGCTTCAGAGTGGTCTCTATTTTCCTGGTTGGGTACTGAATATTAGAGCACTATAACTGATATGGAAAGAAGAGTTGGGAGGAGCTAACTTCCTTACTTAAAAGGGAGTGGAGTAAGTCTTCCCAGGAGACATGAAGCCTGAATTCAGGGTCCTAATAATAGTTCTTATTCATTCATTTTAGGATGGTCTGGGGACTGTGCTAAGTGTTCTTGCCAGTTGATTTTATGTAACTTGACTTGGTCACAGAATGCTCAGATATTTGGTCAAACATAATTCTGGGTGTGTCTGTGAGGGCATTGCATTTGAATCCATGGACTCATGGAAGCAGATTGCCCTCTTGCACTTGGGTGGGCCTCACCCAATCAGTTGAGGACTGAATAGCATGAAAAAGCTGAGTAAGAGAGTATTCCTTCTGCCTAGTTGTCTTTTTGCTGGGACTCTTTTATTCCCCTTGTCTTTGGACTAGAACTATTCACCATCAGGTCTCTTGGTTCTTGGGACTTCGGACTTCGACTAGAACTACATCTTTAGAATTAGCTCTGCTAATTCTCTGTTGTGCTGACTATGGATCTTCAGACTTGTCAATCTCTATAATTGTAGGAGCCAATTCCTTATACTAAATCAGTCTCTCTCATCCTGTCTTTCTCTCTCTCGCTTTCTACACACACATACTCTGTGTATATATTTAATATATCTACATATGTATATATTTAATATTATATGTAGATATATTAAATATATACACACATATCTAATTACATATGTATACATACATATCTTATACATACATACATGTATTACACGTATACATATAATGTACATACATACATTAAATATATACTATACATATTAAATATATATGTATACATACACTTAATATTAAATGTAAATTTGATATATTTAATTAATATTAAATATAATATATACCACATATATTTAATATATATATTAGAATCAAAACCATTATTTGAACTTTAACCACTAATATTCACTTTTTTTTTGGAATGGCCTTTGGAAATAAGTTACATATATTCTTTTATGAACCCAGTCACGCATTTAACTTGTTTTCCAAATGCTTTTTGAACACTGACTGTATTTAAAGTCACGCAAATATTGTATTTTTCCATTGAGTTAGGAAATTTGAGACACAAAGATTCTAGAATCCAGACCTCACCATGGTACATTCAAGCCCATGGCTTTGACATTCTCCCAATACCCTTTGGCCACCTGGTTAAATAGATGAGGTACTAAAGTTTGATTAGACACTAAAAGATTATGTATGTCCCTTTTTAAAGCCTTATCAAAGATTAGCATGTCTTTCTAAATGAACTAGGAAGCCACCCTTTGAAGCATCTACTAAGAGAGGGAGTATTACCTGTCAAGCAGTAGAAGGAAGTGGCAATACAAAGATTTTTTTAAAACCTAAGGTTCACTTTGGGAGGTTGAGATGGGAGGATCATGAGTTTGAGACCAGCCTGGGAACCATACGGAGACCTTGTCTTTCTATGTAAAATTTAGAAATTAGCCAGGCCTGGTGGCATGAGCCCATGTTCCCAGCTACTTGAGAGGCTGAGGCTGGTGGATCACTTGAACCGAGGAGGTCAAGGCTGCAGTGAGCCATGACCTCCAGTCTGGGTGACAGAGTAAGACCCTGTCTCAAAAAACAAAGCAAAACAAAACAAAAACTAAGGTGCAAGGGCAATAAAAATGTATCAACAGCAGAAAGATTTTGGATAGTTATGAAGCATAGACAGCCTCAGCCTGCCAAAGTGCTGAGATTACAGGCGTAAGCCATGGCACCTAGCCTGAGAAAGAACTTTAAAAATACACAAGAGGGAGCAGGGAGACTGGTCAATTGGCTGCTGCACTGATTGGGGTGAGAGGTGATTAGGATCCAAATAACAAAGAGGCAAAGATGTGGAGACCCACGGTAGGGCATCTCTTATTTGATACTACATAAAATCCTCCGTTAAGCCAGTGAGTTGCCAGCCCTTGAAAAATGGTGTTCCAATCCTCCCAATGATGCCTGTATTCCACTTTCTAAGTCCAACCTGATGCTGACTTAATATTTCCAAGTTTCTGTGTAAACACTTGCTACTCAAAGTGTGGTCTGCAGACCAACAACATTGATATGGTGTTTAACTTGTGAGCTGATCAACATCAGACCAGCTTATCAGAAATGCATACGCTTATGTCCCATTCCAGACCTATTGAATCAGAATCTGAATTGTAACACAATCCTCAAGTGAATCATATGCACATTAAAGTTTGAGAAGCCCTGGGAAAGCCACTCAAATGAACTCATGTGTCTTTACTTATTATTGTTTGCAGCTTTTTGGCAATCAGCAAATAAAAAAACTCATCTCAGAAATACATAACTCTTTAGAAAAATCAGATCAATTGCAAAACAGTCAAAAGTGGTAAAAGCCTTAAAAATGTTGATTATGAAATATGGGTAATGTAAGTAGCAGAACAAACTGCATTGCTCTGTAATTACCAGTTTCATTGAGAAGAGAGCAGCTGTTTTTTTTTACGTCTCAGTTTTCTTTTCAAGTTGGCCAGTTTTATTTATTTTCTGGTGTATACAGTATCAACAATCAGCTACAAGAACATTCCCCTCAGGAGTGCTTTCTTTCAGGCAAGGCATGGTGGCTCACGCCTCTAATCTCAGCATTTTGGGAGGCCAAGGCAGGCAGATCACAGACAAGCCTGGCCAACATGGTAAAACTCTGTCTCTACTAAAAATACAAAAATTCATCAGGCATAGTGGCAGGCACCTGTAGTCCCAGTTACTCTGGAGGCTGAGGCAGGAGAGTCTTTTGAACCCTGGAGACAGATACTGCAGTGAGTCGAGACTACACCACTGCACTCCAGCCTGGGTGACAGAATGAGACTCCATCTCAAAAAAAAAAAAGAGTGCTTTTTTTTTTTTCCCCCATCACCGTGGTTCCTTAAGATCCAAATTAGCATGGTGATCCCAGAGCTGGTGGTCACATATTATGATGATTTCTAAATGAAGAGCTGTCACACATAAATTTCTTGCCTTCCTAAAAGCTTTATTGTTGGGCATAAGCGTCTTGTTTGTCAGTACATGGATAATGTGTTTGCTGCTGTTTAGTTCTTTAATTGTGAGTAATTTCCCACTGTGGAATAACTAATTAGACCAATGCTTAAATTAGTCAAAGGTTACCATTTTTGATCAAAAGTTGCTAGTGATAGTAAAAAAGAGAGTGTGGCATTGATACAACATTAATTTTTTTTTTAATAGAGAAAATTAGAGTGCCTAGAAAAACTCACTTACATATGACCAACTGATTTACTGAAAAGGTCCTACTGTGATAAGTGGTCCTGAATCAGTTAGATATATAGATCAATGTGATCTTAGGTATCAATCAATGAGATCAATTAGACAGAGATTAAACACATAGAATAAGAAAGAAAATAGTCCTTGAGTCCAAGAAAAAAGTTTAGAGAATCTGGAAGAAAGGACACTTATAATAATGTTTTGTTTACCTTAAAAAAGAAGTACTTTAATACTTTAGTGCTAAAGTTCTAAAGAAGAAGTCCTAAAGTACTAAACAGCATGTAGGAGTTTAGTCCCACACTTGCCGTTCTTCCTGTTTTCATTTTGTATTTTTCACTTACTGTTCTCAAATTGCTAAATCAATCCATGTAGATCTACCTTTGTTCTGTTTCAGCTCAGATTTTAAGTTTTGTTGTCCAATTATTCACTCTGGATCTTCCACACTGTGCTTACAAATAGCTCCTGAGGTACATCTTTCCCCCCTTTTTTTTTTTAATGTTGCTACACATCATCCTATCTAGCCTGTATGGGACACCCAACCTTCTGACTAATCTTTGACATATACGACCCTAATGTTAGGTCTCTTAGGATTGAGAGATACTCTGCACTGAAAGTTCAGCTGGAGCTTCAGAGTGTAAGAGTAGATGATTGTAGTGGAAACGTGTCATAATTTTGTAGGAAATCTCATTGGGGAATAAAACTTTCTGACTCTTTAAGTATGTACATGGTAGATTGTATTATTATCCTACATTCATTCTTTTTTCTAGAAACAGGACTTCTCACTCCTACCCATTGTCATGATGGTTTCTTTCAGTGAGAGAAGTTTTATGTAGTATTTCCCTACTCCATTCTTAGGCTTTTCCTTATGATTTGCTTTGGTCAATATAATGTAAGTAGAAGTAGCATATACCAGTACCAAGCTGAAACTTCAAGTCATTTACAAGAACAAACAAACAAACAAAAATAACTCTTGCTCTTTATCCTCTACCTTGAAGGTGGCACGTCCCAAATAGAGCTGTTCTTTCAGCCTAGATCCCAGAATGGAGAAGATACATGGGCAGAAACAGAGCCACAGTCTATCCACAGCTGATATCACAAATTTCACAAATGAGAAACATTTGTTATGAGCTTTGATTTTAAGGTCTTTGTTATTGCATGATAATCAAGCAAAATCTGATGAATACAAGGCACTTTGAGTGAGGCTCCTCCCAACACCGGGTATGGGAGTTAACATACAACTCAGTCTAGGTTAACCAAGCATTGCAACTCTCTGGACACAACTACTTGCTTAGGCAATGGAAAATGGAACCTAAATCAGGTTGGTGGGATTTAATATTGGAACTTCTGTAGGTATTATTTAAAATAGTCACTTGTTTTTATTCAGGAGTTACTGAAAAGGTATTTTGTAAACGTGGAAATTACAGAGAGCACCAAGAAGGGCAGCTTCTGTGAGTGTGATGTTCACACGATAGAATTTAGAATCAACAGGTGAGTAAGCATGTCAAATTCCTGATGACATGATTATTCAAAAGCCCATCTAAAGTCTCTCCCAAAGTTTTTCATAGCAACTAAGTATCCTGACCAATAATATAAGAAGTATGTGTGTAATAAAATTTGGATATATGAGGTACAAATTGTCAAATAGTAATGACTAGATGTGTGTGGATAATGTATATTTTTTCCTAAAAGAAACTAATTTTCCTAAAAGAGTTTGAGTACATAATATCAAATTCTGATTATCATGATAATCTGAGTATTAAAGTTTATTTTTTCTTGATATCTAAAAATAGTATAATGCAGAAGGTATATAATAAGAGACAGGAAAAATACATACATGTTATTCATTAGATTAGACTTACGTTGAAGCTTATTCAGCTGCATAAAGATAAATAATTTAAAGGTGAAATATGACATAGGAACATTTTGTTTCCAAAGTTGATCAAGGGAGTCAACCCACATTTACACAAACACATTGAGAATAAGGTATTACCAATATTGAGGATTTCTTTTTACTCTTATATATTCAGCTGTAATAGTTACATGAATTATATAGTAAATTCTTTTTGAAAATTTCAAAACCATTTTAAAAATATTTCAAAACAGTCCGGGTGCAGTGGCTCACGCCTGTAATCCCAGCACTTTGGGAGGCTGAGATGGGCAGATCATGAGGTCAAGAGATCAAGACCATCCTGGCCAACATGATGAAACCCGTCTCTACTAAAATACAAAATTAGCTGGGCCTGGTGGTGCATGCCTGTAGTCCCAGCTACTAGGGAGGCTGAGGAAGGAGAATTGCTTGAACCCAGGAGGCAGAGGTTGCAGTGAGCCACTGCACTCCAGCCTGGTGCCTGGCGACAGAGCAAGACTCTGTCTAAAATATCTATCTATCTATCTATCTATCTATCTATCTATCTATCTATCTATCAAAACAAATACCACACAGTTTTATTGATGAATAACCTTAAGCTAATTCTATGAATAATTAGGCAAAACTATTTCCCTTCAGTAATATGTAGATAATTTAAAGTATAGTACATGAAGAAAGATGAAAAAAGTTAAAAATTTAAGTAATTTTCTATGTTGCCTTAACTTCCTCTTCCGATTCAATTAATTCTAGCTTAAATACTCTAGTTTTATTTTTTTAAGCACATTTCTGCAACCACAAATAGTTTGGTCTCAATGTAATAGTCATGACTCACTTTGACTGTGAGATCAAGATATCAGGGGGAAGGAAGGTTTCTAAACTTTAATAATCTAGATAATTGCTTCAGCTCTCTACTTTGCTGATGAATCTAGCCATAATTAACCAATTAAATCACATGAGTATTTCACTTTTTCCCTAACCATAGAATTTAGAGAGATGAAAGAGGAAGAAAGACTAGAGCATCTATCTAAACATGAATGTCATTCCATTATAGAACCTTATTAAATGCATTTAAATGTTTTAATTTCTAGCACTCTGTTTTTCATAATGAACTCTGCAGGGATTGAAAATGAATTTTTTATTCTGAGATTTTCATCCCTTTTGAATTGCAGAGAGCATTCCTCTTGAATTTCCAGTAGATAAAAATAAAATGTATTTTAATATCACATCAAGCCAATCCCCTGGGGAGACAACTGTCAAAAATTCATGGTCTCTTTAAATCACTTTAATTACATTTTGCTGAATATAAAATAATATGTAAGAAACTGTTTGTTTAACTTTGTTGATGCCATAGTATTTTTCCTACTGTTAATATATGCTGTTCAGGTAAGATGGAGTTGTTCAGTTAGGCTGAGGTTCAGGTGAATGGAGATGTACGCTAAGAGATGGATTTAAAAAGGAAGATTCAGAGTGGAATGTAAAACTCTTTGAAGGTCATGTGAAAAGTTTTAATATTCAGGGACAAATATCATATCTAAAAACAAAATAACTAAAATTAATGTACTTCTTACTAGTGCCAGGTACATATTTTGCACTTTACATATCTTACCTCAGTTACTGTTCCCAATAGTTCTTTTAGGTAGGTACCGATATTATAATTGTCATCTTCTAGCTATAGAAACTGAGGCTAAGACAGTGGAAGGTCACACAACAAGTAATAAATTTAATTCATAGAGTCATATATTGGTTTTTTGTATACTTTATAAATGATGAAACTTGAATTTGTACTAAGACATTCTACAGTCCATGCTTTCTGGAGAAAGGGAATTAGAAGATCTTGTCTATCCGCATTCTAAAAATAGTGATGGCAGTCACACAGTTGGTTAAGGGGGAAAAGGATAATTGCTTGAGTGTCCAGATTCTGAAGGACTAGTTGGCTGAGTCTCACCTGAGACAAACTCTGGGATGGATTTGTGTCTAGGGAGGTGTGAAGGCCTATGAAAGGAGGAAGAACTACCATAACTAAACTTAATGGAACCCCACCCATCACCATGTCATCCAGGAATGGTAGCAACACCGCCAGTAGGTGTCCCATTGATGTAGACCTCACCTTCTTTGCCTTTCAGAATTCCACATTGTCACCATATGAAAGGACATTTGCCACTTCTAGTCTTCAAAACTCAATTTATCAATCTGCCAGTCCATTCTCAGTGTCATCTCAGAAACTCATAGGTAACACTCCTCAGAAAACTTGTCAGATGCTTTTCCTGCATCTATTGAGATGATCATTTGATTTATGTCTGTTATTCTATTAATAATGTAATGTATATTACATTATTGAGATTTGAATGTCAAATCAACCTTATGTTTCTGAGCTAAGCCCTACATGATATAGTGTATAATTATTTTTATATGTTCTTGAATTCAGTTTGTGATTGTTAAGTGTTTTTGTGATTATGTTCATAAGGAATATAGATTTTCTTTTGATGCCATTGTTTGGCTTTAGAGAAAGCAAATATTACTTTCAAAGAATGAATTGGAAATGTTCCCTTCCTCTCTATTTTCTGAAAGAATTTTTAAAGGATTGGTATTTTTTTCCTTGAATATTTGATAGAATTCGCCAGTGAAATCTTCTTTGCAGGAAGATTTTAAATGACAAATTCAATTTATTTACATGTTATTGTCCTACTCAAATTCTTCTTCAGACAGTTTTGGTAATCTCAGTTTTTTTAGGAAATCTGTTCGTACCGTCTAAGCTGTCTAAGTTGTTGGCATAAAGTCGTTGACAATAGTCCCTCATAAATTTATAATTTCTGTAGGGTCAACAATGATATTCCTTCTTTCATTCCTAATTTGGCAATATGAGTCTTCCCTCCTATTTGTTTGGTCAATTTAAGAGCACGTCAGTAGATCTTTTAAAAAGCAATTTTTGTCTATTGTTTTTCAGTATTTCATTTCATTATTTATTCATTAGTTTTCATTATAATTTTTATTATTTCTTTTATCTGCTTGTGTTGGGTTTAGTTGGCTTCCATTCTTCTTATTTTATTTTTGAGACAGAGTCTTGCTCTGTCGCCCATGTTGGTATGTAGTGGCATGATCTCAGCTCACTGCAACCTCTGGTGCCTGGGTTCAAGTGATTCTCCTGCTTCAGCCTCCTGAGTACATGAAATTACAGGCAGCCACCACTACACCCAGCTAATTTTTGTATTTTTAGTAGAGGCGCGGTTTTGCCATGTTGGCCAGGCTGGTCTTGAACTCCTGACCTCAGGTGATCTGCCCACTTTTGCCTTCCAAAGTGCTGGAATTACAGGTGTGAGCCACGGCGCCCAGCCTGCTCTTCTTATTTCTTAAGGGATTTGATTCTTTTATTCTGTTCTTATATAGGTGCGTTCAATGCTATAAATGTTGATCTGTGATGAGTCATTTTCTATTAATACTCTCAAGGGTTTCTCTATTTGATTATAATGTGCCTAGTCTAGGTATAAATTTTTTTTATGTTTATCTTGCTTAAGGCTCATTGAACTTCTTGGATTTGTAAATTAATGCTTTTCACCTAATTTGGAAATGTTTTCAGTTATGTTTTTTCAATCTTTTTTCTGACTTTTATCTTCTTCTTCTGGGATTTCCATCACATGTATGCTGGTATGTCTGATATTTTCTCACATGCTTCTGAAGCTCTGTTCATTTATTTTCATTCTTTTTCACTCTGTCCTTTAGTTTGGATATTTTCTAGTTTTCTACCTTCAAGTTCATTGATTCTTCTTCTGTCTCAAATCTGCTGTTAAGCTTCTCTAGTTAAATTTTTCTTTACTGACTTTCAAACTCCAAAATTTGCATTTGTTTTTAAAAAATTTTTAACTCTCTATTTTTTCTTTTTAAAAATTATTATCATTATTATTATTTAGAGGCAAGGTCTCACTATGTTTCCCAGGCTGGTCTCGAACTTCTGGCCTCAAGTGATCCTCCCACCTCAGCCTCCCAAAGGGCTAGGATTACAGGTGTGAGTCACCACGCTCTTCCGCTTCTATTTTTAAACTTCTCTTCCTAGGGTTAGCCTCTATGTCTGCAGAGCTTAGTGACTAGTCAAAAGATTGGTCACAGGTTGTGTTCAAATACTTTGAACCAGCAAGGCTTCCATTTTCTGAGGTTGGATTTCCAGGCTCAGGAATACACTAAAAACTTATTTTTTCCTTTCATAAAACGCCTCCAAATCAAGATTCTCTTCTTTCTTGAGCTAAATGTTGAATAAATATTAATAACACAAGAGGATATACTGTGATGAGCACCTGGCTTGAATGATCAGGATCAGAATATGGTCTTTTTCAGGTCATTTCTTAGTTATATGACCTTGGCCACGTTCCTTAACTTTTGGTGAAATGTGAGTCAATTTTATGGTGTGAAAAAGAAAAATGGAAAACAAAGGTGAGCATTCCTTTCTTATATTTATTTAGGACTCTACAAATGTTTCTGTTTGGTCTCAGGCCTATGTTAGAGCCAGGACTGAAACACTGGTATTTCATGTCAGCCCTGTCATCCTCTCATTATACTAGCCTTCGTTATAAACGTGGACCTTTCCCACAGTGTGTTTTATTAGTTGGTACAGTTTAGGTAGTTTATTTATTTATTTATTTAGAGACAGAGTTTTTGCTCTGTTGCCCAGGCTGGAGTGCAGTGGCGTGATTTCAGCTCATTACAATCTCTACCTCCTGTATTCAAGCAATTCTCCTACCTCAGCCTCCTGAGTAGCTGAGATTACAGGTACCTGCCGCTACATGTGGCTAATTTCTATATTTCTAGTAGAGACGAGGTTTCACTATGTTGGCCAGGCTGGTCTAGACCTCAGGTGATCCACCTGTCTCAGCCTCCCTCAGCTAGGATTACAGGCATGAGCCACTGTGCCCGGCCAGAGTTTAGGTAGTTTAGATATGGCTGGTAGTCTCACAGCTTCCCTCAAGAAGGAAGGAAAAGGTGAAGGACAGGGTGTCACTTTGTCACCAGGCATGATCATGGCTCACCGCAACCTTGAACTCCTGGACTCAAGTCATCCTGCTGCCTCAGCTTCTCTACTAGCTAGGACTACTGGTGTACATCGCTATGCCTGGCTAATTAAAAAAATTTATTTTGTAGAGACAAGGTCTTGCTATGTTGCCCAGGCAGCCTTGAACTCCTGGCCTCAACTAATCCTTCCTCCTCGGCCTCCCAAAGCACTGAGATTACAGGTATGAGCCACTGCACCCAGCCAAGTCATTAGTATCTTTACCTCAGCAACAACTGGATTATTGTCTTCATTTTGTACATTTTATGCATTCAATTTACATTTAAAATCATGTTTAATCAAATGGTGAAACAACTAATAAAATGTGAACACCACTGTCTCGATTGAAAGCTGGCCTTTCAGGACCCCATAGCCCAGGGACTCTACAAGCTACCTTGTAGAGATTGGGAGTCAGCCCCTTTCTGCTAATGATTGGGCGCAAACCATAATATGTAAGCCAGGGAATGTTGGACACCACTGTTTTTTGGAACAACCTGAAAATAAGTAGATTGCTGATTAACTAACCTGGTGCCATCTTTCTCATTGGCCTTAACTTCAGTCATTCTTCTGTTCAATGTAGCAGACAATCTCAAGAACGGCAAAAGTGGCTATATTTTCATGTGAGTAAATCATGCCTGGGAAGCTTAAATGGTACCGAGGTACAAATACCTACTATAATAACTCTCCATGATATTGGGCATTTCTATCTTTTTTTTTTTTTTTTGTACTTTGGGCCCTGAGGTACATGTGCACATCCTGCCTCCTGCAGGATTGTTGCATAGGTAAATACATGCCATGGTGGTTTCCTGTCTCCATCCCCCTTCCCCCATCACCTACATCAGGCATTTCTCCCAGTGTTATCCCTCCCCATCCTCCCCACCTCCCCCGCTGTCCCTCCCCACCTCCCCTCCACCTCCCCAGCTAGTCCTGTGAGTCTTGTTCCCTTCCCTGTGCCCAAGTGTTCTCATTGTTCATCACCCACCTATGACTGAAAACATGCGGTGTTTGGTTTTCTGTTCTTGTGTCAGTTTGCTGAGAATGATGGTTTCTAGATTCATCTACGTCTCTACAAAGGACACTAACTTGTCATTTTTTATGGCTGAATAGTATTCCATGGTGTATATGTGCCACATTTCCTTTGTCCAGTCTATTGTTGATGGGCATTTGAGTTGGTTCCAGGTCTTTGCTATCATAAACAGTGCCGCAATGAACATACGTGTGCATGTGTCTTTACAATAGAATGATTTATAATCCTTTGGGTATATACCCAGTAATGGGATTGCTGGGTTAAATGGAATTTCTGTTTCTAGATCCTTGAGGAATCGCCACACTGTCTTCCATAATGGTTGAACTAATTTACACTCCCACCATCAGTGTAAAAGTGTTTCTTTTTCTTCACATCCTCTCCAGCATCTGTGGTCTCCAGCTATTTTAATGATTGACATTCTAACTGGTGTGAGATGGTATCTCAATGTGGTTTTGATTTGCATTTCTCTAATGACCAATTTCTACCTTTTGATGTTGTCTGGCACACATAGTTTTATTGTATCTTTACAATAGCTTTTATTGTTCTACCTTTGGTTTGGAAACATTTCTGCCTATCCAAAGGAAGATAAAAGCCATCCTTCTTCATAATTCATTCAGCAAGTATCATTGCTCCATTAGCAGAGCACTTACTCATCAGGGGAGGAGACGTAAAAATAATTACAAGTGTTATCTAGGGCTGGAGATACGTATCTATGGATTTCCAGCGTTATAGACCTAAGAACTGCAGGCTGTCCCCTAACATGCGTTTATTCTTCGTATACTGTTTAAATTTCATGCCTCTTCTGTCTGTTTCTTGTTTGGACAAGGCAAGGAGGATAGCAATATATTTAACCAAACTATGTCAGTTCAAATAAAGAATTCAGAGTCATCTGGGAAATATATATACACGAGTAATTCTTTGAAAGCTCTTACTCTCCCACTAAAATGCCTTTCCCAAATATCCATTCAATTTATTCTTCAATTTCCACAGCTCCCTCTCCAGTCTGATACTAAAGCCATTGGCACTGACAGAATACTAAAATCAAGCAACATAACAGCCACCCACCTTTTTCTCCATCACTTAGTCAGTTAAATGGCTATATATTTCCATCTCTTACATCCTAGGATGTAACAAAATAAACATTTTAAACTGGCAGTTTTAAATTTTATAGGATAAAAGCCTGATGTAGGTTCAAGTTTGTAAAAGGGAAAAATCAAATGTGTAAGAATAATGTTAACAAATTTCTGAAACAAGGCTTCTCAGCAGGATGAAGTTGCTAATACAAGCCATTTTGGACTGAATGATTTGTATCTGTTTATAATAACTTGGATTTGTCTCTTGTTAAAATGTCACATGGATAAAGGAATAAATTCTAACAGCTGTGACAAGATTATAGTTGCTAAAAAACTCCAATATTGTGGATTTATGTGTCAGAGACATCTACTTCACTGTCTTTCACTCAAAATAGTCCAAATATTCCCTTCCATACTCAGGAAGACTAACAATAAGACACAGATAAAGGTCCATGATTC
Organism: Cacajao melanocephalus; assembly: GCA_963573385.1. Lineage (NCBI taxonomy): Eukaryota > Metazoa > Chordata > Mammalia > Primates > Pitheciidae > Cacajao > Cacajao melanocephalus. The sequence continues at coordinate 20,236 of CAUYLG010004739.1, forward strand.
TGACATCTCATCCCCTAAGTTTGTTGTTAACTGAGATGATTGGCACCAAATGTCTAACATTTTCCTGAGGAAGTTAATGGAGAAACTCATGATGAGGTCTTTTATTCTTTTCTTAATGGAGCTATTCCATAAGCTGGATGAAATTAATGACAAACTTCAGCAGGAATACAACAATCATGATTTATTTTTAGTGCAACACAGAAAAATAGACAAAAAAAAGTGTTGGATAGTCAGTAGCAATCAGCATGTGGTGAATAAGTGAGAAAAATGACCCAAGATATCCTAGGAAAATAATATGAGATGACATTTAGTTGGAAACCTATTTACTGCTGGTAAATGTCACAAGAAATTGCATCCAACTGAGGCTTCATTCATTTACTCATCCATTCATTTGTTCATTTAATAAATATATGCAAGGCACTGGAATCAACATTGGTAATGAAAAGATAAATAAGCCATGGGCTCTACCTTCCACACATCATATTTTTTTGAGCAACATATGCACAACTAACACTATGAGAAGTGTCATGCTGGAGATGAGTTTAAGAAAATTTTGTGGTTAAAAGAGGGAGAGTGGGCCGGACATGGTGGCTCATGCCTGTAATTCCAGTACTTTTGTAGGGTGAGGTGGGAGGATTGCTTGAGCCCAGGAGTTCAAAACCAGCTTGGGCAACACAGTAAGAGCCCATCTATTAAAAAAATGCTAAAATTAGCAGGGTGTAGTGGTGTATTGTCTGTAGTCCCAGCTACTTGGGAGGCTGAGCTGGGATCACTTGACCCTGGGAATTTGAGGCTGCAGTGAGCCAAGATTGTGCCATTGCACTCCGCCCTGGGGTACAGAGCCAGATGCTGTCTAAAAATAAATAAAAGAGGGAGCGTGCCTATGAGGGTCTAAGAATAAATCAAACAGGAGATAACTGAGCCACATGTTGAAAAATGGGAAAGAATTTACTGGGTAGACCAAGCAGAGGCAGCCTTCCAAGGAGATGAAATATCCTGAAGAAATGCTTAGAGGCTTTTGAATTCCACAGCGATCCCAGGGATGAAATCTGATTAGTCCAGCTGAGTTCATGTGCTCTTCCCTGAGCCAATCACTGTCTCTGCTTGAACGGTTTCTCTGATTAGACCAGCCAAAAACATGTCAGAGAAAATCACAGTGATGCTCTTTATCTTTCTTCATAGAGATGCATGAAGGTTAAATCAGCTAATCCATTGAAAGTACACAGGTACTGGCAACTAGTAGGTACTCCAAATGAAGTTTGCTTTTATAGTTGTTGTTATGATGCTTTTTTTTTTTTTTTTTTTTTTTTGAGACGGAGTTTTGCTCTTGTTGCCCAGACTGGAGTGCAAAGGCGTGATCTCAGCTCACTGCAACCTCCACCTCCTGGATTCAAGCAATTCTCTTGCCTCAGGCTCCTGAGTAGCTGGGATTACAAGCATACACCATCTTGTTCAGCTAATTTTTTGTATTTTTAGTAGAGACGGGTTTCACCATGTTGGCCAGGGTAGTCTCGAACTCCTGACCTCAAGTCATCTGTCCGCTTTGACCTCCCAAAGTGCTGGGATTACAGGCATGAACCACCATGCCCAGCCTGTTATGATGATTTTTAATATCATGAATGTTTTAATTAAAAAGAGAGACATGCGCACAGCTAGCTGCACTGCAGACCCTCATTGAGTGTCTCTTAGAGACCTGAACAGGAACACAGTAGAAGAAGAATAGCACTTGAACAGTGGTCACCACATCCCCCAGGAAGCCTCCCCTGCTACTCTTAGTTTGGACTGGGTGAGTGACTCCTTTGTACTCTATCCCTAGCTCCATCTGACCCTGTCATATTGTAATTGAAAAATCTATTCCATTAAACAGTGACTTCCTCAAAGGACGAAGTGCATCTTATTCATTATTTTATCCCAAACGCTTGGGATATTGTTAGATACTAAATATGTCTGTTCAAAGAACTTATGAATAGGCATGTCAGAGGACACTTCATGGTGGAGATTATATCTGAGCCAGGCCCCAAAGGATGGGAAGGGCTTTTGAAATGTAGAAATGGGAAAAACCACATCAAGGAGACAAGAATGCTCAAAATAAGCTCGGAGATGGAGCAGTGTCCAGCATGTTTGAAGATGTCAGTTAATTAGATGCAACTGAAGGAAAGAGTGAGTGAAGAAGATTGTAGGGCAGATCCCAAAGGACCTTGAATGCTAATGATATTAGACTTTGTATTTTATGAAATATAAAAACTTTGAGAGGTTTTCATGTGGGGATTGATATGGCCAAAATTCTTCATACATATACATGCACACAAATGCACACACACATGAACACATCACCAGATCCACTCACACACATAATATAAGGCATTTATTTAGGACCTACTAAGTGAATGAAAGATGGGTTACATACATTAAAGAAGCAAAGTTCCCTGCTCCTAGGAGTTCTGATTTAGTAAAAAGTGGATTTATCAAGAACCTAATTATGTGTGATTTTCAAGTTACTTGTACAGACTGCTTCTAAATAAATATTCATATTAGTATCTAATTCTGTTTTTTAAAAGAGAAGCTTCCCTTTAATTTGATGGGAAAAGAGCTCTAAAAACACCACCAGGTTCAGAAACAGAAAGAAGCAAATTGTTCTGATGAGAATGTACCAATTATGAATAAAGAAATGGGCTTTGGAATTCCCCAATCTATAGTATTTTGAGTCCTAGGCTCGAGACCTCCTCAGGGATAATCTACCTTAGCCTTTCTGTTCTTTGGTTATATGAGCAAATAAATGTTCCTTTAGTTTAACCTAGTTTGAGCTAATTTTCCTGCCACTAGCAATTTAGAGTCTTTGTAGTTGTTATTATTTAAATGATCATTTTATAAATGTGAAAAAGAGGGCACAGAGAGATTAAAGAACTTGCCTAAGGTCACACAACTAGTAAAAAAGCTGAACCAAGATTGAAATTGAGATCAGTTTAATTTCCAGACCGTAAGCCTTTATATGGTGTACAAATGGAGTCTCAATATTTTCATTGTAAAGGAAAATCATTGAGGTAATGACTATGTCTTAATTATGTTTTTATATCCACAATCACTGCTATAACATATAGTAGGTACCAGTTTAATGCATGCACAATCCTTGAACAAAATCTAAATCTATAAATATTTCAGATTTACTGTCTTTTTGTTACCATGAAATAAATAAGGATACTCACATCATTCATGTTGCAAATATTTCTTCCTATTTATTAAACCAAAATATTGTTTGTGTATACTGATATGTGAAATTGGTTACTGCAGAGAAAAATGTTTTGTTGTCAATTCTTATTGTACTTTTCTGCATTTTTATCTCTCTACCATTTTTCTTTTATCAGCAAAATCTTCTCCAAATGAGGGAAACAGTGAGCATTTTATAAACCTGCCTAGGGCTGTAAAATATACATATACTTTTAATAGTGACAGAGGTATCTTTGGAACTTCTTCTAGAGTGAAATCTACTTCAGAAATTTGCATTTAACAGGCAAACATAATATTGTTGAAGAACACAGAATTATAAATTCATGGACATTTGAGTACTGGGGATACTTTATAATCCACACATCCATACTTCTAACTGTAATTTTTATGGCTATATCGTTCAAATTGTCCAAGATGGATAAAGCTAGCACTTTCATGATTAACTGTATTTGAGGGGTTTGTAGCAAGTGCTTCATGAAAGCTCTTTATAACTTCAAACTCACACAGGAAGTTTCAGGCCAAATAATGTGCTTTCTGCTTTAGGGTGTGAATTTGTCACTTCTTGATGTAAATCTCCTAAAGTTGATTGGTCTTAGAAGTATTCATTTAATACAACATTCAAAAAGTCTCCTGCTTTAAAAATGAAAAATTGCAAGTGATTACTTTACAGCCCATTTAATTGCATTTGGAGATTTTCTGCCCCTAAAATTTCTCCTGGATAACCATGTTAATGCTCTCCCCAAACACACTTTTGAGCAGAGTTTTATTATGGGTAGCACCTGACCTTTCAGCATAATTGCATGTGGTCCCAATTAATTGTTCTGTTCTACTGTGCATGGAATAATAGGTACTCTAAAATGAGACTAATTATGCAGATATCTGATAGAAAGGAGAATCTTAAGAGTGAGCTCTTTTGGGTGCCTGGAATTTAGAAAATAAGGTATAAAATGACACTTAATTAATAAACCAACTGACATGACTAACTCCACAGGAGACTTCTAGTCAACCCAATTCAGACAATTAGAAGACTCTTCCCTAACTGAAACACAATCAGATGAGCTTACAAGCCAAACTGAATATTGCCATAGATCAACATGCCAGTGAGAGACACATTTAATATGGGTCTGTTTAGAAAAATATATTTTAAAATTTTGGTTATTTCAATTGCTTTAAAAATACATACTTCACTCATTTATATTTAACTCTCTTGATGCCTTTTAAAATATTTTTATGAGTGTTATTATAATATTATAAAGAAAACACCAAGGTGCATGTCTTTAACCCTAAATGTGATGCCAACTTGCTGTGTCATTAACTGATTTAAGGATTTCAGTAATTGTGTAACTAATTTAGGTTTCTCATATTATTTTCTCCTCCTCTGAAATGACTTGTTAGATTTTCTCTCTACTTGTTTGTTGGAAGAACCTGTTAAGGAAATGAGTTGGCACATAGTGTGAAGTGCTGTGAGGTGCTGGGTATGAGGAGAAGGTGGAGCTTGTGCCCATTGCCCATTCTCCCTCATTGGTGTTAATCTGACTAAGACCTCCTGAACGTTCTCCTCAGTTCAATAAACTCTGGATAGAACTCTTCATAACTCTAGACCCAGATTTCCTTTTTCTTAGAGCATTCTCCTGTAATTGTTTATTCTTTCTTTGTCTCTTTGAGATGTACATAAATCTTTTTAAAAAGCCGCTACTAAAAGTACAAAAATTAGTTGGATGTGATGGTGTGCACCTGTAGTCCCAGGTACTTGGAAGGCTGAGGCAGGAGAATTGCTTGAACTTGGGAGGTGGAGGTTGCAATGAGCCAAGATACGCTACTGCACTCCAGCCTGGGTGACAGAGTGAGACAGACTTCATTTAAAAAAAAGCCTCGTGCAGATATGACAATGCAGAGATGTCTTTCTCAATGTCTTTCTCAAGGACATGGGAGCCAGCTCTTTAAAATATAAACATCGACGGAGCTAGCAACCCTATCTCCCAGTTTCTGTGAAAGAGTAGGAACCTAAGTTTAGTGGGTGCCTTGCTCCAACTTGTAGAACTACCTCCTGTCACAAAGATAGGAGAAAGTTTACTTTTTAGGGCATTAAACCTAATTAGCAAATGCAGATGACCTGTGTTCTTCTCACTCCAGCACTCAAAATTACTGCTTTTTATTTCAGTGGAGTGGAGATCAGACTTTCCTCTGCCCCTTGCAATAGCCTTGAATAAGTCTTCTTGCCTGTTTAACTTTGTATGGTGCAGTTTTTGCTTTGACGGTCAGTCCCTACTGTCAACATCATGCTCTGCTACATATGACTATTTCCTGGGGTTGTTCCTTCGAGTTGCCCAGCAGCTGTGTTGAACATATAACCTAGTGTACTGAAGATGTTGTTGATTTCAATTATTTTGTTGTATTTCCATCATATATAATGCATATGATTTTTATGCCACATACCCCAGTTGTTTTGCTAACTGTAGTACTAATACTAATAGCTTAAATCTTTGTGTAAGGAAATTAACATTTGTGATGCTCCAAGGATGTGCCACATGAATTGTTTTGTGATCCACATATTTCATGGCATTTAATCCTGTTAATATCCTTGTAATGTGAGTAGCATTGTCTCTATTGTGCAGATGTGGAAACTGGCAGGTTATTTACTTGCACAAAGTCCATCGGCTGAACGTGTTAGAATGCAAGGTAAGCTTGACTTCAAGCTTGAGGAAGAACCTGCAGACCTACATTTGAGTCCTAGCTTTCTCACTTAGTTCTACCTAATCAGCTTACTTTCTAATTAGCTCCCATTTTACCTATGGGAAAACTAAGGCATATAAAATTCAATGAACTTTCCCCATAGAGTATACAAGTATACAAGCATTCTCTTGTATGTTTTTTGTAAGACTGGAATGAAATGATGTAGGCAAACTGCTTAGCAAAGATCCAAAATGTGGTAAGTAGCCAATAAATGCTAAATGTCATATTTAATGGTAGTAAAGTTATACATTGTACTGTCTCGTCCTCTGGGAATGAAGACACTACCGCGGCAGCAAAATTCAGGGTGACTTAGAATCCATGATCCTGTCAGTATGAATTGTTGATTGTTGAAAGATGGTGGATAAAAAACATTCCTTATACAAGGATATTTCATGAGGAGGAGCAAACACTTACACTGACTGGGTAGAAAATCCTTTGAAAGGTCCAATGACGGCAAGTAAGTGTGAGAGGAGAGAGATGCCTTCTAGAAATGAAGGAAATCATGACCCGTTCTGGCTTGTTGAATTGGGAGTTTTCAGTCTGGTTTTCAATCCAGTTCTGTTGAGCTGAATTCAAGGGCCATGACATTTACAAGATTGTAAATGCCTTTCAAATGCAAAGGCAATACTATTTTTCACTTTTGGGGCATCATAAATAAAATTCCTTTTAATTTATAGCTAATAAAAATGGTTCCTATGTTAATTTAATCAATTTCAGTATGTAAATAACTTTTAATGATTAACTTTTTGAATACATTTTGGGATTAACAGCCTAAAATTAGTTTAATTTCAACAATTAACTAATGACTACATGGCAGTTTAAAAGGCATTCAAAGAATCTAGAATATGTCAGTGTATGACATATTAATTTTTCCTTCTATAATATTTTCCTATGAATTAGCTAATTAATTCTTTTAACATAATAAACAAGTTATATATACATTATAGTATTTTTAAAAATCGACTCAATTCACTTAATTGTTCATAATTATCTCAGTTTTTTTTTGGACTTGGAACTATGTAGTTTTTTCTTGTTAGGGTAAAAAATAAAATATTAGAAAAGAAAAACTGGAAATTGTAATTATCAATTGAGGTTATCTGAGAATTTTGCTATGATAGTGTTACATTTTTTTAGTTGATTAAGTTTGCTCAGTAATTGCCTGTTTGAAAGTAATCATGCAACATCTAAGAGAACAAGAGTAGAAATTGCTTCTTTTTCCTAGCCCAGAATACCTTTTGTAATTCACAAAGACAGAAAAGTCCACATTAGCTCTCATTGTATTGAAAAACAATAATGTCATGAGAGCTTGAACATAGAGATTGAACTTTCTGGCTTTGGAGAGGTACTAAAATGCACATTTTAAAACTTTAATTCTGGTGTTGCATTGTGTGAATATATTTTCCTGGGAAATTTGACAGAGTTGAATTGCTATGAAATACATGCATTTATGCAAAGGTCAGTTATGATATAGGCAATCTATTTTACTGTAAGCTTCCTCGCACCATTGGAAATGATTCTCCTTTTTTTTTTTAGCTAAGTGAGAATATCTCAAGGAATACAAAAATTAAAGAAAAAAATTAAGCAGTACAATCTTAATAGTTTTTTTTTCTATGTCTCCCCAGTAGAGGCCGTCACATGCATTTGTTCAGCAAAAGCAGCAGATTGCTGTATCTAAAGTGCATTTATTGACCTCAAATATCCAGGTATATCTTTTCAGAAACAGAGATCAGCAGAAATCTAAAGCTGATATACAATGATAAGGAGAATGTTGCCACAGTATTAATGAAAAAAGAAAAAACAATAAAAGCAAGATAGAAAGTAAAATTTCAATTTTATTTTTAAAAATGCTTATACACATATTATGCATTGCAGTAAAAAACACTGGGAAGAAATGCATCAGATTTTTAATGATCTTTATCTCACCATACAAATGGTGGTGTTTATATTTCTTGAATGTTTCCATATTTTTACCAAAAATATATCTTTATCATTAGAAAATAAAACAATGTTGTAGATTTTTAAAGAATATGAAGTAATAGAAACATAATTTCTCTAAAAAAGCCTCTAATTGTCATTTTAAGGACCATGATTAAATAAAGATGACCTGGGAAAAACAATAGATTCCTATTCTTTCCTTTATCTTAATCATACTTCTTAGCTCCTCTTATGTGACAGGCAAATAGGACACATACTGAACATTGATTCTGCAGGCATTATTCAAGTGAAAGATTTTTTATATTATATATACATATAATATATATATGCACACATACATGGTCTTCATTACTTGCAAATTTCAAATAATGTAATCAAATAATGTACATTTTCAAATTCACCTACTCATTAAAATTTATTTGTAATCCCCAAATCAATAGTCAAGGTGCTTTTGAGGCCATTTGTGGACATGCACATGTGCAAAGTGGTAAAATTTTGGAGTCATCCAGTATGCAAGTTCCCAGCTGAGCTTGAACAAGATGACACTCTGCCATCTTGTTTTGAGATCTCATACTGATGCCCTTTTCCTGGTCTATTTAATGCCAAATTTGTTGCACTTCTGTGCATTTGGTTGGTGCCTTTGCTGTTTAAAATGGCCCCTAAGCATAATTCTGAAGTGCTGTCTGGTGTTCTTAAATACAAGAAGGCTGTGATCTGCCTTACAGAGAAAATACATGTGTTAAATAAGCTTCATTTAGGCATTAGTTATAATGCTGTTGGCTGTGCATTCAATATTCATGAATATATACATAATGAATATATATTAAATAAGGTGTCACATGTTCTCATTCATATGGGAGCTGAACAATGAGAATATATGGCTATAGGGAGGGGAATGTCACACACCAGGGCCTGTCGAAGGGTGGGGGCAAGGGGAGAGATAGCACTAGGAGAAACACCTAATGTAGGTGATGGGTTGATGGATGCAGCAAACCACCATGGGACATGTATACCTATGTAACAAACCTGCACATTCTGCACATATATCCAAGAACCTAAAGTATAATAAAAAATACATTAGAAATAAATAAATAAGGCATCTTAAATGGAAATGTACATAAAATAAGGGTGTATATTGATTGTTTGATGAAAATGTTGTGACAAGAGGCTTGCAGGAACCTAATCTTGTATTTCCCTTAGGAGCAATCATTCAGTATTTGCTAATTCATTGTTTGGGTCTACTTTATAGAATGTAACTGTTATGAATGACAAGAATAAATTCTGTGTGTGTCTATGCAATTTTTACGTAATTTAAATATTAATATAATTTACATATGTAATTTAGAAATACACACACACACACACACACACACACACTGTTACATGTATTCATTTTTTTCTTTCCTATTCTTTTTCCCTTTCTAATTTTCCTGGTTCATATACAACACAATGACTTATATTTAGTTCTTCAATAACTGAATATTGAAATGTGAATATAAGTCCTTATAGTGGCTTTTTTTCTCCTGCAGAAACTGCAGAATAGCCTGTCCAGAAATTTAAACTTTCTTAAGAAAAAACAAACAATGATGATAATAACAATAGTAAATTGCAAGCTTTTGACAGTTTTTGGTGTATATTAACTAGGTGGTGGCCATCAAGGGATAGATGACTACAGAGGAAATTGCACTGAGAGATCTTCAGGCTTAATTGGAAAGCATAATATTACAAAAAGAGAATTAATAAGACTCTACATAATAATTTTGAAATGCTATCTCAATTGGTAACCATGTAAGTGGTACAGATTTTGTTGTAGCTAAGAGAATGTTTCTAATCCTGAATGTAAATGTTTTGACTCCTCTTTTTCAGAAGCCTAATTCTGATAAAGTAAAGGTATCTGAATTTTTGTGTATGTGAGTGTGTTTCATCCAATTGATATCCATGAAGACCATGATGACCATGAAGAAGAGAAAGTGTATTGGTAAGCCACAGAAAGGAGCACATACTTATTTCCATTCTGAACCCAAAGTGCCTAAACAGGTTTTGAAAAATAAGTATGGATATTCCAGGCAGAAGAACAATATGTGCAAAGCTAAGGGTAAGTGGGAGAAAGTGAGATGTTCCTGGAATTGCAAATATTCCACCCAGTGCATCCGCCATAACAGTCCTGAGTTTATGGAGAAGATGTGAAAGAAGACTAGAGACATGGAAGCCGACAAAAAAAAGTTGATGTTTCAGACACAAGCCTTGTTCTTTATTCAGAAAGCCTGGTGAAGCCATCGTTGAGTCCTGAAAAATCCAACTTGGTAAGATTTCTGTTTCAGAAATCTGGCACCGGTGTAGAGGAAGCTGAGACAAAGAGACTACTTAGGAGTCTATTTCAGGATCAGGCAGGAACCAATGTTAGCTCTGATAATCCCAGTGCCTGTGGACTTTGAACTTCCCGATGTGTCCACACTACCTACTGGGGACTCCCTCTTATCCCCGTAGTGGCCTCCTCTGTCTGTCCTTTTAAGCTGTGTCCATACTACTCATTTGAGTCCTTGAGCTCCCTGCAAACCTCTTAAAGAAGTCCACATGGGTTAAGCAAAAAGTATCCAAGTTTACACTTTATTAATTCAGGTTCAAATTCTTGGATCTTTCTACAGATGAAGCATCAAGTGAGAGTGGAATATAAAGATATTGTGTCCTTTATTAATTTAACAAAAAAATTTGTTAAATGCTAGTACCTACCAAATACTGACTTAGGCATCTAATGAATAAACAGTGACACAATATAGAGAAATTCCACTCCCATTTCAATTTTTGTTCTAGCAGGGGAGATAGAAAATAATTACATATTGTTATTAGTATTATGAATAAAATAAACAAGATGATGATTTGATTGCAATTTCTTTTTTAGAGATGGAGTTTCACTCTTGTTGCACAGGCTGGAGTGCAATGGCATGAACTCAGCTCACCACAACCTCTGCTTCCTGAGTTCAAGTGATTCTCCTGTCTCAGGCTCCTGAGTAGCTGGGATTGCAAGTGTGCACCAGTACGCCCGGCTAATTTTGTATTTTTAGTAGAGATGGGGTTTCTCCATGTTGGTCAGGCTGGTCTAGAACTCCCGACCTCAGGTGATCTGCCCGCCTCGGCCTCCAAAGTGCTGGGATTATAGGCATGAGCCATCATGCCCAGCCTCAAATTTTAAAGAGGGGAGGGAAGTTAGGGATGTTCTCTTTGAGAAGATGATATTCAAGCAAGACTTACAGAATGAGAAAAAAGCAGACACATAAAGAATTGAGAGAAAAGTGGTTCTGGGAGCAGGTACACAAAGCACCAATATATATGTATTTTGCTTTTTAGTTAGAAAATGCTTGCAATTTCATTTTTTTCTTTGTAACATCATTTGTACTTTTCAGATTTTTTTCTCTATCATAATATTCTACACAAAAAGAGTTAGCGTATTCTTTTAAATCTAGTCTGAAAAATGTAAAAATAGCCTGCCTTTTAAGTTATGTGAATTATTCAAGGTGGAAATGGAATTTTCTGATTTCCTATGTGCATGTATGTGTTTATATATTAGTATAAAGTGATTTATCTTAGTCTTTGAATTTACAATGATTCTGGAATATATTGAAGACTTCTTTGGGAATAATAATAGGAATAGATGACATTAATTGAGTCCCTGTTAATTCCAGGCACGATTGTACACATAAACATTTTAATCCTCTTCAGGTTAGTATTTTAATTATTCTCATTTTATGACTGAAGTCCAGAGACATTATATAATATGTCAAGGTCACACAACTTTTCAATGTCAGTGTTCTGATTCAAATTCCAGGCAGTTTTCTTCTGGGACTCACATTTTAAATTAAACAGAAAATATTTCCTATGCTGGTGACCACGTGAAAATATAGCAGCAACACCATCCTGCCCTTAAATGAAAGAAATTTTTTTTTTTAATTTCAGAACAATTAATGTAGTGAGTAGAATTTCCTCACTTGTATTATTTTCCTCCTTTATTTTTTAAGTATTGGCAAGTACAATGTCTTGTCTATATTAGTAAAGCCTCAGTAGATATCCACAGCCAGGCATGGTGCTATACACTTTCCGTGACTTATCTTATTAAGTCTTACAACCGCTTTTTGACAGAATTGCTGTTAATATTGCCTGGACTTAAATTTTTACTTTGTCACTTTATAATCATATGACCTTGAGCAAGAAGCTTAATTTATCTATGTATCAGTTCCTGTATTTGTAAAATACAGTCTGATTTCAGAGCTTATAACCTTAACCACTTGCATATTACCTACCACTAATATAAGGTAGCATTAATTGCATAAGAATAATATATTTAATTATTCTTAACATCTTGTAATTTATGGTGTTTTTCAGAGCGTCATAATTTCCAATTGCTCTATCAACAGAAAGATTTGAGAATCACTGATCTAGTATCTTTTGTGAAAATGGCTTCTGCAAATCCAGGACTTGGGTCATTGAAAAGCAGTGAATCTTTAACCTCAGTTATTACTACATTTAAAGCCTTGTAATTATTACCTTGAATTTACTGAGTATAAGCTGGATGACACAAAATAACATATTTTCATTTTTCAGCATTTTAAATTGAATAACTAAGATGTTCATTTGTTGGTAATACCAATCTCAAACTTATACAAAAATAATCAAAATGCAAAATGTAAAATCCAATTATGTAATTCAGATTGAAATTTTATTTCACTTTTTAAAGTTAAGCTATATCTGTGAAATTTAAATTACCAGACTACGATATTTTAATGAGTGATTTGGCTTACCCAATGGCCAAGTCAATAAACTGCAAAAATTGACTCTTTATTATGGCACATGAAACCCAGTCAACCCTGAATATAAACAGACAATTTCTGTTTTGGAGCTATAGTAAGAAGTAAATATTCTTCACATATGGGGAAACTGATTAAACAACTTAGATTGAGTCTAATTTCAAAATTCATATTTACATACATGTATAAAACAATAGATAAAAGCTTTTATGTCTATATTTATACTATATATAATATATATCAAATGTATGCATGTCTATAAAATATATACATAGATACAACTTTTATCTGTATATATTTATATACATACAGTATATATGTTTTCCTAATTTATTTGCTCTATCTGGATAAACTAATGAGCAGAATTGTAACTACTCATAACTAACTAACTACCATAGTAGTTAGGCTAACTCCTGTTATACGCCAGGTACTATGTTAAGTGATTCCAGCCCTGCCAATGGGAACAGTGCTTAACTTCACAGCCATTCTCTGAGTTAGGGTTTATTTGTCTCTTTTTTAAAGAAGAAACTTGAGCCTAGGAAACATTTTTAACTTCTATGAGTTGTCACATGCATTAAATCAAGGAATCAAATTAGAGCCCAGCATTCTCTCTCTCTCTCTCTCTTTTTTTTTTTTTTTTTTTTTTTGTGTTGGAGTCTTGGTTTGTTACTCGGGCTGGAGTTTAGTGGCGCAGTCTCAGCTCACTGCAATCTCTGCCTCCTGAGTTCAAGTGATTCTCCTGCCTCAGTCTTCCGAGTAGCTAGGATTACAGATGCCACCACTATGCCCAGCTAAGTTTTGTATTTTTAGTAGAGACAGAGTTTCACCATGTTGGCCAGACTGGTCTTGAACTCCTGACCTCAGTTCATCCACCCACCTTGGCCTCCCAAAATTCTGGGATTATAGGCGTGAGCCACCACACCCAGCCTCGGCATTATTATTATTATTATTATTATTATTATTTGCGACAGAGTCTTGCTCTAACGCTAGGCTGGAGTGCAATGGCACGATCCCAGCTCACTGCAACTTCCGTTTTCCGGTTTGAAGCAATTCTCCTGCCTCAGCCTCCCGAGTAGCTGGGACTACAGGCAGGCACTGCCATGCCAGGCTAAATTTTTTTGTATTTTTTAGTAGAGATGGGGTTTCACCATGTTGGTCAGGGTGGTTTCTATCTCTTGAATTCATGATCTGCCTACCGTAGCCTCCCAAACTGCTGGGATTACAGGAGTGAGCCACCGCACCTGGCCTTCTGCATTATTTTTAATCCACAAAAAGATATTTTTCAAGACTTAGTATCACTAATTAGACTAATGCACAAATTAAATTAAAATATTTATTTTCAATTTTGATCTCTAAAGAATCTTTTCTGTAAGGAACATCAATTTTTTTTTAAAGGATGTGATTTTTCCAGGTAACTGAAGCTGGTTGCCTCATGCATTGTTCTTCAAGGATCTGCACTTGGCCATTTTCTCATTCCAATATGCAGATTCTCTTTGGATGTTCTTGACGATTGTCTTTGCTTTAAATTACTATCTATAGGCTGGTAATTCAAAAATCTTTATTTCTGCCCACTTCTTTGTTATCAGTTCCATGTACCTCTAATTGATCAGAGGATATGCAGAAACCTGAATGCACAAAGAACCTCAAATAAAATATGCCAGTAACTGAACATATCAGCTGTCTCCAGAAAGTAGCTCTTTCTCCATCTATGCCTATCTCATGGATGATTGAGTCATCTTCCATTTGACCAGTGAAGAAAACTGGGCTTCATCTTTAACAACTTATCAATCACATAATCGAGTTCTGTCCATTCCTTTTCCTACATATTTTCAATTTTTTCTTTTTGTATAACCATGGTGACTCAATTCTTGCAGACCACCATCAGTCTCTTGCATGTACATATCTATAAGCCTTTAATGACAGAGATGTGAGTGGGCTTCAAGACAGCTGGCTAGAAACATCTGACACTCACCTCTTCCATGAAGAAGAGCCAAAATGGCAAGTAGATTACCACATTTGAAATAGAGCATTTAAGAGAGAACATTGGAATTCAACAGATACGTGACAGGAAACACCTGATACATAGGAGGATGTGAGGTAGCCAGCTCAGCTGGAATTTGCTCGGAGCCTGGAGAGGCTCCCCAGTGCAGTGAAAGGGCAAGTGAGAGATCACCAATAGTCCACATTTCCACCATATGTTTCTGCAATCCTAGCACATGAGAGCCCCTCATCTCCTGAGGGCCCCCAGACTGCTTGGAGAATACATAACATTGTTCCAGAGAAGGAGCTCCTGCTGGGTCCCACACACCCTCCAAGACCTAAGAAGCTGCAGCATGGTGCCATTTTGAGAACCTAGCACCCTTGAGACTGCATCTTGTCCTAGGGCTGGACAGGACCTGCATCTCCACATCCGTGGAGCTCCACTGATTTCCCCCCACATCTACCCAGAGGACTGCAATGGTGTAACACTGGTTGGACACAGCAATGCTGCAAGGTCCCAAGCACTCTAGCCTACAATGTTTCACATCTCAAGAAATTGGCAGTGCCATGCAATAGGAAGGTGAACTCTGGGACAAACGGAGTCAAAGTCCATGCTCCCCAGAGCCTGAGAGCTGTCTGCCTGGGCCACTGCCACTGACAGCATTCCTGCTTTTCCAGTAGTGGAGTCACAGTCTACTTGCACGTATTCTGAGGACAATGTCTCCTTTCCCACTGCCAGTGCTGCTGGGCACCAAAGTGAACTCTCCCCAGAGCCTGAGAGCCATCTGCCATGGGTCACTACTGCTGACTGCAAACCTGTCCCTATCCTGCAGGCAGCAGGGCCACAGCACACTTACACACCCATGTGCCATTATTGCCTAGGGCTGAAGTGTGTGCTCCCAGAGCCTGAGAGCCACTTGCCAGGGGCCAGCCATTGTTGCTGACTGCAAACCTGCCCCTCACCTGCAGCAGCAAGGGCACAGCACACTTACACATGTCCTTAGGAAAGTCTCTTCCCATGTTCTGCCACTGCTGAGGGCCAAAATGTGTGCTCCCCAGGACCTGAGAGCCACTTGTCAGGGGCTTCTGCTACAGACAGCAACCCTGTTTCTGCCTCCAGCAGCAGGGCCACTATACACCACAAGTGCCTGGAGGACAGGCTCTTCCTATCCACTTCTACTGCTCCACTGACACCCAAGTACAAGGCTCAGAGGCCTGGGGATCACTCCAGTGGCCCATGTACCTGTGCACACAGCCAGGGAGCCTGAGGAAAGCACTACCTGGCCTGGCACTGTCCCTCAGGGCTTGAGCACCTGCCCAGAGGCCTAGGGGATCACCTTGGCCTGTTCATCACTGCAGTTATCTGTACATGTCCACTGGAGCTCTGAGGACACACCCACTCAGCTTGCTGCCATGACCACACCTAGCACCCAACTGCGTCCACCACCTGAAAGCCTGGGGATTGTCCTACCCAGCCTATCACAGCCATTGCTAATAACAGTATGTTCCATCTGGGATCTCAAATATTTTCCCACCCCATTATTACCATTGCTCATGTAACACATGCTGCCCAGGGGCCTGGGACCTGGCCACTAACTCAGCCCACTGCTGCCACGACTGGCACCAAAGAAAGCCACCCAGAGGCCAAGAATCAACCCACCTGGACCTGATAACACTGGTGACTATGTATGCTGCACAGAGGTCCAAGAACAAGCCCTGTTGGCCCACTGCTGCCACCACTGGAGCCTAAATACTAGCACATCTTGTATCCCCATCTCCAGCAAAGCCTCACCACATCCTGAACTAAGAACTACAGCAAGCCACTGGAGAAATTATAGACACTGATGATACTGTTTACAGCCAAAAAAATGTTTGCAACACATACCCAGAATCAAAGCTAACTTGTCCTACCTAACCAACACCATAGATATAGCTTAAAGAAAAAGTCTTCCCTTACCAAAGCCAATCCAAAAAAAAAAAAAAAAAAGAAAAATTGGAGAAGAGCCTGTTACTCTAGGTGCATAGATATCAATGTAAGAACACAGGAAACATGAGCAAGGAAGTATGACACTTTCCAAAGAACATAATTCTCCAGCAACAGATTCCAATCAAAAAGAAATTTATAAAATCCTAGAAGAAGAATTCAAAATAATGATGTTAAAGAAGTTCACTAAGATGCAAGACAACATATATAAATGATATAAACAAATCACAAAAATAATTTAGGTTATGAATGAGACATTCATCAAAGAGAGATATAAAAAACAACCAAACAGCAGTCCTAAAAGTAAAGAAATTAATGAATGAAATAAAAAACACATGTACGAGCTTTGACAATGAACTGGATCAAATAGAAGAAAGCATGTTAGAACTTGGTAGCAGGTCTTTTGAAATAACATAGTCAGACACAAAAAGAAAAAGAAAAAAGGAATTTTAAAATGAACAAAGCCTATATGACATGTGGGACACCATAAAGTGACCAAATATCCAAACTTTGAGTGTTCCAGAAAGTGAAGGCCAAAGTCACAGAAAACCTATTCAACAAAATAATAGTTGAAAACTCCCCAAGTCTAGCAAGAGATTTAGACATCCAGACATAGGAAGCTCAGATATCCCCAAATAGATACAACCCAAAAAAGTATTCTCTATGGCACATTATTATCAAACTGTCAAAAGTCAAAGAAAAAGAGAGAATTCTAAAAAGAGCAAGAGGAAAGCATCTAGTCACATATAAGAGAATCCCCATCTGACTAACAGCCACCTTCTCTTCAGAAATCCAAAGTGCTGAAAGAAAAAACTGCCAGCCAATACTATTATGCTCAGCAGTTATCCTTTATAAATAGAGGAGAAATAAAGTCCTTCTCAGAAAAGGAATTCATCACCACTATACTGTCCCTACAAGAAATGCTTAAGAAATGTTTCACCCAGAAGTGAAAGCACAATGTCAACATCATGAAAGCACATGAAAGTGTAAAATTAATTGGTAGAGCAAACATACAAATGAAGAAGAGAAAGGAATTAGATGTTACCATTACAGAAAACCACCAAACTGTAATAATAAATAATAAGAGAGAAATAAAGGAACAAAGTATAGACAAAACAACTAGAAACTAGTTACCAAAATTACAGGAATAAGTCTTCACATAGAAATAATAACTTTGAATGTAAACAGATTAAGTTTTCCATTTAAAAATACCGACTGTCAGAATGGATATAAAAAAAGTGGCCCAACTATATGCTGCCTACAAGAAACTCACTTCACCTGTAAAGACACTGATTGATCGAAAGTAAAGCCATGGAAATGGTATTACTTGCAAACAGAAACCAAAAGTGAGCAGGAGTAGACACACTTATACTGGTTAAAACAGACTTTAATCAAAAAGAGTAAAAGAGACAAAGAAGATCATTTTATAATAAAGGGATAATTTCAGCAAGAGGATGTCATGATTATAAATATATATGCACCCAACATCAGAACACTCATATATGTACAGCAAATGTTAGATGTAAAGGGAGAGATAGATTCTAATACAGTAATAGTTGGGGACTTCAACATCCCATTCTCCACACTAGACAGATGATCTAGTCAGAAAAATCTGTAAGGAAACATTGAATTTAAACTGGACATTAGACCAAATGGACTTAATAGATATTTATGGAACATTTACTCTAACAGCTTCAAAATACACATTCTTCTCATCAGCACATGAAACATTCTCCAAAGATAGATCAGATGTTGGGCTACAAAACAAGTCTCAACAAATTAAAAAATGTCAAACTTGTATCAAGTATCTTATCAGACTACAATAGAATAAAACTAGGAATCAATAACAAAAAAGAACTCTGGAAACTACAAATATATGGAAATTTAACCACGTGTTCCTGAACAACCACTGGGTCAATGAAGAAGTTAAGATAATTCAGGACAATTTTTTGAAACAAATGAAAATGAAAGCATAACTTACAAAAAGCTATGGGATTCAGCAAAGGCATAGTCAAGAGAAAAGTTTGTAGCAGTAAATGCCTACATCAAAAAGTAACAATAAACAATAAAATGGTTTCAAATAAACGGTCTAACACTGCATCTCAAGAAACTATAAAAGCAAAAAGAGATCAAAATCAAAATTATTAGAAGGAAAGGAATAATAAAGATAAAAGCAGAGGTAAATGAAATAGAGACTTAAAAATACAAAGGAACAATGAAATGAAAAGTTGTTTTTTTTAAAGATAAAATCAATAAACTGCCAGCTAGATTAACCAAGAAAAAAGATAAAAACCCAAATACATAAAATCATAAACAAAAAAGGAGGTATGGTAACTGATACCACAGAAATAAAATAGATAATCAGAGATTATTATGAACTGTACACAAACTGGAAAATCTAAAGAATATGGATAAATTTCTGAACACATACAACCTAACCATACTGAATCAGGAAGAAATAAAAAACTGTAACAGACCAATAGCAAGTAGTGAGGTTGAATCATTTTCTTATAAAATTCTTCCAGTAAAGAAAAGTCAAGGACTAAATGGCATTACTGTCAAATTCTACCAAACTCATAAAGAAAAATACAATTCTCCTTAAACGATTCTAAGAAATTGAAGAGGAGGAAATTCTCATTAATTCATTTCATGAGGCTAGCATTACTCTGCTACCAAAACCAGACAAGGACACAATAAAACTACAGGCCAATATCCATGATGACTAGAGACACAAAAATCCTCAACAAAATACTAGCAAATGGAATATAACAGCACATCGAAAATATAATACACCATGATCTAGTGAAATTTATTCCAGGGGTTCAGAGTGGTTCAATATACACAAATCAATACATCACATCAACAGAATGAAGGTCAAAAACCCATATGATCATCTCAGTAGATACAGAAAAAGCATTTAATAAACTTCAACACCACTTTATGATTAAAAACTTTTAATAAGCTAGGCATAGAAGGAACATACATCACCATAATAAAGACCACATACGATAAACTCATAGTTAACATCATACTGAATAGGGAAAAGCCAAAAGCCTTTTTTCTAAGAATGCCAACAGAACAAGGATACCCACTTTCACTACTCCTATTCGCCATAGTACTGGAAGTTGTAGCCAAAGCAATCAGGCAAGAGAAAGAAATAATAAGCAATCAAATTGGAAAACTGAAAGTCAAATTGTCCATCTTTACAAATGACGTGAATTTATATTTAGAAAACCCTAAAGACTCCACCAAACAGCTCTGAGATCTGCTAAACAAATTCAGTAAAGTTGCAGGATACAAAATCAGCATGCAAAAATCAGTAGCATTTCTATACACCAATAATGAACCAGCTGAAAAAGAAATTAAGAAGGCAATCCTATTTACAACAGTTGCAAAAAATATCAAGGGATATCTTTAACTAAGAAGGTTAAAGACCTCTATAAGAAAAAAAAAACCCCACAAACACTGATGAAAGAAATTGAAGAGAACACAAACACCTGGAAAGACATCCTATGCTCACATATTGGAAGAATTAATATTGTGAAAATGACCGTACTAACCAAAGCAACCTACAGATTCAGTGCAATTGCTACAAAACACCAATGACATTTTTTACAGAAACTGAAAAAAAATTCTAAAATTCGGATAGCCTGAAGAGCTAAAGAAATTCTGAGCAAAAAGAACAAAGCTGATGGCATCACATTACCTAACTTCAAAATACAAGACTATATTAACCAAAACAGGATGATGATGGTTTAAAAATACAAGACTATACTAACCAAAACAGGATGATGTTGGTAGACCAATGGATGAGAATAGAAAACCTAGAAATAAATCCATGCATTCATAGTCAACTGATTTAAAACAAAAGCATCAAGAACATACATTGAGAGGACACATTCTTCAAAAAATGTGCTTGGAAAACTGGATAGCCACATGCAGAAGTATGTAACTGGACTCTTATACCACATACAAAAATAAATGAAAGATTAATTAGAGACTTAAAAGTAAGACCAGAAACTGTACAAATACTGGAAGAAAACATTGAGAAAACACTCCAGGACATTGGTCTATGCAAAGATTTTATGGCTAATATCTTAAAAACATAGTAAACAAAAATAGACAAATGGGACTTAATTAAAATAATAAGTTTCTGTGCAGCACAAGAAACAATCAATAGAGTGAGCAGACAAACTGTTGAATGAGAGAAAATATTTGCAAACTATTCGTCTGACAAGAGACTAATATCCAGAATATGCAAGGAACCAAAGCAACTCCCTAGCAAAAACCCCCAACTAATCCCATTAAAAAGTGGGCAAAGGACATGGGTAAACATTTCTCAAAAGAAGACATAAAAATGGCGAAGAATCATCAGGGAAATGCAAATCAAAGCCATATAAGATATCATTTTACACCAGAAAAGGGAATGCATGTGGAAAAAGGAGAGATTTCTCAAAAAACTACCATATGATCCAGTAATTTCACTACTGGGTATTTATCTAAAGGAAAGGAAATAATATAGCAAAGGGATACCTGCATCCCCATGTTTATTTCAGCATTATTCACAATAGCAAAGATATGGACTCAAGCTAAGTGTCCAGCAACAGACAAATTGATAAAGAAATGTGGTATACATACACAATGGAATACTATTTGGCCATAAAAGAGAATAAAATGCTGTCATGTGTGCAGCATAGGTGGAATTGGAGGTCATTATGTTAACTAAAATAAGCCAGCCACAGAAAGATAAATATTACATCGTTCTCACTCATATGTGGGAGCTAAAAGAGTTGACCTCATGGAGGTAGAGTAGAATGATAGTTATTAGAGGCAAGGAAGGAAGCATGTGTGTGGTGGAGGGAGGGCATGAAGACAGATTAGTACAACAGGTACAAACATACATTTAGCAGAAGGCATAGGTTCTAATGTTCAATAGCTATGTAGAGTGACCATAATTCATAGCAATGCATTTTTATTTGAAAATAGCTAGAAGAGATGATTGAAATATTTATAACCCCAGTATTGTGATGATGAAATCCTAAATGACTTGATCATTACACATTCTATGAATGTGACAAAATATGATATGTACCCCATAAATATGTACCAATATTATGTATCAATGAATAATTTTTTATTTTTAAATTGAATTAAATTCTTATTCTTATTATGTTTTTAGAGACAAGGTCTTGCCATCTTGCCCAGGCTACTAGTCTCTAACTTCTAGGCTCAAGTGTTCCTGCCACTTTGACCTCCCAGAGTGCTGGGATTACAGGCCCTGAGCCACCACACCCAGTCTACAAATAAATTTTTTTTAAAGCCTCATCTTTGTGCCTTTTAAGACTTGTCTTTCACCTCTAGCCTGCCTCCAATTTGCTCTTTATAGTCTAACAAGAAAGTTCTTTTGAAAATCAAATATGATCGTACCTGGCTTTATTCTAATCTTGGAATGAACTCATCATTACTTTCGGAATAGTGTCCAAGCTATTAATCATGGGTTCCTTGTCCATTCATGTTTTCTTTTCCCTCTGATCTTATCTCTTGCCATTCTTGCCATCATTGTCAGATCTATCCATATACCATGCTTTATCAAAGATGCTTTATTTCTATTTTTCCCAGACTTTTGCCTCTTTTGAAACACTTGCTCTTTTTTTTTTCTTTCTGGTTAATTCCAACTCATGCTTTAAATGTTAGCTTAAATACCCACTCCTTTTCAGAACTATCCATAAACACCCTATTTGGATAATGTATTAGCCCATGTGCTCTTATAACACCCTTAAATTTCCCAATACTATTCATTGAGCATGATTGGGGCAGTTAGGGCACTACACCACAATTGCATATATTCTTGTTTTATTTCCAAATAGAGTATAAGCTTCTACAAAGCCGGGAACTCACTTCCTGTCACATAGGAGATTTTCTCACTCTCTCTGTATTTATTGAATCACTAATACGTATTATATAATTCCTGCTAATGTGCACAACTAATTTACTTTTCTTATTCAACTATTTTTCCCTGTAATAACACTCAGTCTTCATTAACAAAAAAGCATGGGATTTTAGGTTTGAGAAGGACCATCAAATTAAATATTGTTTTATTGTTTATCTGAGCCCCAGGCCAGTTCAGTGACTCATTTTTTACTTAATCTTAAGATACATAATTTGCTCTCCCTGGGATTTAGGGGCTATCTGTTTAAATTCCTCCAGATTAAGCTCTGTCCCCTGTCTCTCATTCTAGGTTACTTTAGAAGTGGTCTCAAATCACTCACATGTGTTTAGCGTATGTCAAGCAAAGCAAAACAAATAATCAAACAATGGCTATGTTTTTGTGCCTGCAGATAAAGTAGTCATTTCACCATCATTTTTGTCTGTCTTGTTTCTGACAATTTTGTTAGTATTTTTAAATAAAGCCTGAAATAAAATTTCTAATTTCAAACACTAAAGTCTGAAGTCTATTCTTATTATAAGTTTGAATATTATTTTTTTGAGCACAGACAATGGATAAGACAATAAGACGTAGCATGTTTAATAAGTAGAGTTAATTAAATACATGTTCAATGTGGTTTTGTATATTTAGTGAGCTGTGTTATAAGTATAAATACTTTTTTAAAATTAGCTTTTTTAGGAAAAGCATCTGTTCTCTCTTTAAGGAATGAGTATCAGCATTTCTTTCTTTCTTTCTTCTTCCTTTTTTTTGAGACAGAATCTCACTCTGTTGCCTAGGCTGGAGTGCGGTAGCGTGATCTCAGCTCACTGCAGTCTCCACCTCCAGGGTTCAAGTGATTCTCCTGTCTCAGCTTCTGGAGTAGCTGAGATTACAGGCCTGTGCCACCACGCCTGGCTAATTTTTGGTATTTTTAGTGGACATGGGGCTTCAGAAGGTTGGCCAGGCTAGTCTCAATTACTGACCTCTGGTGATCCACCCATCTTGGACTTCCAAAGAGCTGGGATTACAGGTGTGAGCCACCGTGCCCAGCCTACAGCATTTCTATTCAACATTAACCTTTAATATATCAAGAATAATCACAAAGATGCCTTTTCCAATTCACACTGGTAAGTGATGAATGAGAATTACTATTTGGTCTGTACTGTATACTAAATAGAGTCCAGGGATAATTGGCCAGTGAAATTTTCATCTAAACAAAACAAACCAATCTTTCAAATATAAAATTAATCATTTCATTGATATTAGCCTTCAATCCTTACTCCATTAAATCTGTAAATTCATGCTAGGGATGGCATAGGAAGCAAATTAAAATGGGATTCTTATAAAATGAGAAAGATAAAATTGTGCCTTCTGAGGAAGCAATTTAATCTTAATAAATTATTTTTAATATTCTTTTTTCAATGAGGCATCACATTGACCATAAAATAAAGTGTAAAAGGGCATTGGTTGAGGAAGCTGAGTTACAAAGAGACCACTGCACCCTTCAACAGTTACACTTGCAATAATTTGCTTCATAAAATTTTACAGTGCATTTTACATTTTTTTAAAAAGTGAGTATTCCCAACAGTGTCATAATTAGAATTGTGACAGTGTGAGAGCAACTAAAGGGATATTTTATTTGATCTCTGGAGTATTTAGCTTACTAGTTAAATAGGAATTTGTTGCTTTGTTGAAGACAGATTAGAGTTGACACAGAAGACATTCCTTGAATGGAGGGTTCACTGCTCTCAGATGGCCCACACTTACAAACACAGCTTCAGAGGAGAGCTAAGTGAAAATTAAGATGACCCAGGAAATGAAGATCATTTGCCTAGGAGATTTATAGGGTATTTACTGAAATAAAAGGTCTCAATCTTTAAATGTCAAATGTTAATATGCACCGTACACTAGCCTCTTCTCAAAATTTTATTTTGTGGTGCTTTATCTCTGTAGTTCGAGAAGCCAAATCTCTCACTAGAAAATATCCTTCTGAGGTACATTCTACATTTAACAAGCCCATTTCCCTCTTTTCTCTGCAGAATGTCTCTCTACGCTGTATATCATGAGGATATTTTTTGGAAAGATAAGATGGAGCTATCTTGGAGTTGCCAAGATTCAGGCACTTTTCATGAAAGATGTGCTTCCTTCTAATCAAGTCAGCGTTTACTGCTTAAGGAGGAATATGCTCTTAGAAACCTTTTACCAATGCCTCTGGGTTGCTGGGGACAAGTACCCAGCACACTACAGCTGCTCATTAAATGGTAGTCCTTGTTTCTCTAGTTGTTCAGTAAATGTGTTGTATGATAGGGTCTGGGCTGGAGAACACAGCCTTCCTTAGCCAGCAAATCACTTGCCAGAAATAAAAACAGAATTAAACAAATAGGAGCCTTTTTTCTTTGGATAGGACTCTCCTCTGCCCTGTATATAATTAAAGAAAAAACATCTTGAAACAGCATCTGATTTATGTCAGCCGTAGAGTTTATGCTATTTTTTCTGTTAGGGGTTATTCCACTTTCTCTTAATGAAAAACAAGAATATAGGTCCCTTTGCCATAGAATAACAGTGGATCTGATCTGAATCTTTTTCGACTTGACCATGGATGCCATTCTCTGTGACCCCAAGTTTATGAAGCTGTGAAAGAGTTCTGTGGACTTTTTTTGGGAGATAAGAGGTTGAAAACCTATTCTCTTCTTTCTGGGCTTCACGGTGATCTATTGTTTCACAGTTAACTAAGATAGCCCTAACCAAGATTATTGATAATGGAAAGAGAGACACTCTTCAAGAGTACATGGGGATACGTTGGCTGGGTCACTGGAACAGCTTAAGGACCCAGAGTTCCTGGAGGAGGGCAGTTTTGACCTAACATGAGGCTAATGTGGTCATTTATTTGGTAATAAGCCACCCTGGTGCAGTTGGGCTTGAAGAGAAGTAAGTTGAAATGTTACAGAACGTTGAAATCCTGATTTGGAAGCTCCAGCATGCAGCAGCCTTTGATAAGCTTAGCTTTTAGGGACAGGAATCATCTTACGTTACAAGGTTGCTCAGAGATTGGTACCAATGGGAGCCTTCCAGCAGTGGAAAAAAAATCATCTCTCAGGAGAAGAGGGGCCAGGGATACCCTGCGGCTGTGAGAAACAGAGTGTGGCAATACTCTTTGTTTGGCATTTGGAACTGTGACCAACTTCCTTTGGACTAAATCCCTAGGTTCCTTAGAAGATTTAAAAAGGGGAGGCTCAAAACATGGGCTCCCCACTAATAAGGCTCATGAGAGTTGGAACAATTACCTAGAACAAAATTAAAGAAATGGATCTTTGGAAAAAGTCATACCCATTAGCAATCCTATGTCATACACAAATATCAACAGAACGTCTTTCTATTGCCTCTAGGCACCTCAAACTCAACTACAGCACGGAATTCAACATCTATCCCAATAACCAACAATTTACTGTTTCTCTCCCATCCCTTATCTCTATTTTCCCCCTGCGTTATCCTTCCAGGCACCAGAAACAGAAAGCTTAGAGTCATTTTAAATGTTTTTCTCTATTTTATACCTCCCATCAATCATTCAGTCATAATTTCTAGTCTTTTTTGTTTTAATATTTAATTTTTTTTTTTTTTTTTGGTAAAGATGAGGTCGCACCATCTTGCCCAGGCTTGTCTGAAACTCCTGGCCTCAAGCAATCCTCCCATCTCAGTCTCCCAAATCACTCTGGGATTACAGGTGTGAGCCACTGTACCTGGCCTTGTCTAGCTGTTTTTAATCTCAAATGTACTTAGAATTCATTGTGTCTGCTGCATCTCTGTGACTACTGTCACAGAACAGTCCTCAGGGGGCGTTAGTCAGACCTTTGCAATAATCTCCTAAGATGATTCCATATGTCCAGCCTGGCAAACTTCATTCCATTTTCTATTTTGTTACACACATATACATGTATGCATGAGTGTATGTATGGCTTAAATAGCATTCTTTCAGATTGAAGTCCAAAACCCTTATAAGTATACACAAATCCTTCAGTGAGCTGAACTTTGCCTTCTTGTACCACTAGACTGAGATTCTTGCAGGAAGGATTAAATGTATTCATTTTTTAAAAAATTTGCTGAACCTAGTATGGTCTTTTGTATATCACAAATCCTCATATA
The DNA here is from genome assembly GCA_963573385.1 of Cacajao melanocephalus. Lineage (NCBI taxonomy): Eukaryota > Metazoa > Chordata > Mammalia > Primates > Pitheciidae > Cacajao > Cacajao melanocephalus. The sequence goes on from CAUYLG010004739.1 coordinate 46,958, forward strand.
GGTATTAAAACTGAATAGAGTTAATGGAAAGCTGAATCTTTGTATTTTTCAAGTCCATTGTGTAATAATTGTCTTTGGTGCCATTTCTGGCCTGTGATGAGTTTTAGTTACCCTGGAGAAATTCTCCTCATGCCTCCTCTCTCTCTCTGTTGGTGAAGATTATACCTGCTGCTACTTTATTCCAGAAACTGGATAACCTTCTGCCTTCTTTTTTTGTACTGAGTGACCCTTTTGACAGACCCTGTGGCTCTGACCCTTTAAACAGTAGAAGTATCCTGGCGTTTTTACTCAGCAGTGGATCGTGATATTTAGAAATCCCTTCCTCAAACACCTTTGATTCTCCAGGGATGCCCATAATAAATATTTACATTATTAAAGGAGTTATGAGCACAGTATAAAAAATGAGTACACAAGAATGTCACCACTTGGCTTCTGATTATGTCTACCCAAATGAAAAATGAATGAGCAATTAATAATAAATGTTCTTGTGTTTTTGTTTTAATTTTAACTCATCAGAGGACGTTACAATTAAAGTGGAGCCAATATTTGCTTTGCTGTTTTATTAAAGGCAGAGTGTGGCCCTCATGTAGCCAATTTATGCAACTTCATAGAGCGTAGCGTTCTAATATCTATATTGCCACTTAATAGCTATTGACTTTATGCACGCTGCTTATTCTCTCTTAACTTCAGTGTCCTCGTTAATAAATGTTATAGATTTCTTGATGGTATTGAATGAAATAGTTCACCTGATTTATAGAAATCACCAAATATATATTTGGGTGACAATTGTATTTAGGTTGGTGCAAAAGTAATTGTGTTTTTTGCCATTTTTGTACCAATCTAATATTTGAGCCTCACTCATTGTGAGTTAGGTAGTCTAGTCCAGTATTTTTCCTTTTTCATTTTAGAAGTGGAGTAATATTTTCCTTTCACAGAATTGAAGCAATCTGGTAAAGAACACTTAGCTCTTCTAAATCCCACTATATCTATTTATTTTTTAGTTGAGAAGAGTATGTCAAGAAAAATCTCTTTCTGTGCTCTCCAGCTTCCAGAGAGGTGAGAACTTCGTATTATATTTTCAGCTAATGATTGAGATAGGAATTTTACAATTCCTGCGTCTCTGGCTTTTCTTTTCCCCCTTGACTGCCATGACTACAACTTTATTTTTCATCAGCAACAGTTTTCTAAACCTGTCTGGACTTCCCTATGTCAGCAGCTTGGTGATTGGTTCTAGCTAAAGCAATGCTGGAGTGTTCTATTCCATGATTCAAGGTTATCCTTGTAAATGTGATATTTTCTTTCTTTTTTAAATTTTACTTTAGGTTCTGGGATACACATGCATAATGTGCAGCTTTGTTACATAGGTATACATGTGCCATGGTGGTTTGCTGCACCTATCAATCTGTCATCTAGGTTTTAAGCCCTGCATGCAGTAGATATTTGTCCCTTTTCCCCTCACCCTATGATAGGCCCCAGTGTGTGATGTTGCCCTCCCTGTGTCCATGTGTTCTCATTGTTCAACTCCCACTTATGAGTGAGAACATGCAGTGTTTGGTTTTCTGTTCCTGTGTTAGTTTGCTGAGAATGATGGTTTCCAGCTTCATCAAAGGACATGAACTCATTCTTTTTTATGGCTGCATAGTATTCCATGGTATATATGTGCTACATTTTCTTTATCTAGTCTATCATTGATGAACATTTGGGTCGGTTCCAAATCTTTGCTATTGTAAATTTTCTTTTTTTCTTTTTGAAAGAAAGAAAAAGAGAAGAAGGAAAGTGAGAGTGAAAGAAAGAAAGAAAAGAATGTAAGAGAGAAAGAAAGAGGAAGAGAAAGAGGGAGAGAGAACGGGATTCAAGAGCTCATGCTAAAGTTAGCGTCTCATTAGGATTCAGAACCTTCTGTCAAGACCTAATAGGAGTGTAAACATTTTCCAGTGGGATGAAGCCAGGTGGGAGAGAAATTGTCACTCATTTGGATAAGTATTAAAATTATCAACCCTGTCTAATGTGGTTCCCTAGAGATAAGGTATGGTCCTTTCTGCTTCAAATTTATGGTTGCCCACAAAAGAACTTATCTTCAAAATCAAAAGGAGCTACTCTAACAGAGACCATTAAGAAAACCTAACTGCACATGATGACATTTTTTTTTTCCTCCTCTGTCCTCAGTTTCCAGGGTATAGTTCATGGGGCTGTGAAACTTGAGGGTAAGAGTGACATTTTCTTCATTACTATACCTTTTGCATCTCTGTGCTTTCAAAAGTATTTGTGGTTTAGCTTTGACAACTGATGAATGGATGAACACTTAACTTTGCTGCTGCTTTGCAGTTATTCATTCTACATTCTCTATGCTGTCACACAATATTTCACAAGGAAACCTGGAAAAGGGAACTGGTGGCTGAAGGATGCTATCCTTATTTCTTAAGAGCTCTCGTTCAATTCAAGAGCTACACATGCTTGTAGAGACTCTCATTCTGCCTCCACATTCTGAGTATATCTAAATGTGTAGAAGAACAGGACCCTCACCTTACCCCCGGTATTGGAGGGCTGGGCGAGCATGACCTTATCATTGTTCTAGTAGTTCATGTTCACTGGAGGACAATGTGGTCCAGGCTGCTGAAGTGGTGCTTGATTGTTGCGTGAAACTTCAATGCTGGATTTGGATTGGATATCACACCAGAAGTTGTGGGGCTGAAATACTCTGGATAGAATAGATTCTGTTTCATAGGGAAAGATAAAAATTAATAATGTGGCAATTAATACTTCCAAGAGCAAAGATCTCCCATGATGGAAGATATTTTTTACCTCATTTAAATGGGAACTAGTAAAAGCCCCTATCTTTGGAAGAATGGTATGTATCTTGTTGAAGAACTCCTGGATTTTTCTCTATTTTTCCCATACCCTTTAAACATTAGGAGACATGAGCATAGTGAGTTTTACATAGTATAATCATCATGTTACTAAAAAAACATAGTCTATAAGCTAGTTTTTAAACAGCTCTCTGCTGGAGAGTAGTGCTTATGTCAATCTACACAGGGGACAGTAGATGAGATAAATCAAGTCCTTCGCAGGAGTCATGCCTTCTTCTACCCAAATACAAAGGAGGCTCATCACCCAGGAGAGGAAAGCTACTCTTAGTTACTTTTGTAACAACATGATTTCAGGAGGAATACAGAACACATTCAAGTCTTTCTCTGCATGTAAAATTTCTTACCTTCTTATTAGAAGCTAGTTGGTAATTTCTCAGATGAAAATTGAAATGTTACAGATGTTCTTTCCCAAGGGTCACAAGGTTGCAGTTCTCAAGCAAGTAAATCTCAGCATTGAGGTTAGGTGGCCAGGATCTGAATGGGAATAATTAACTCCATGCTTTTGATTTTGGCACTGAAGAAGAACTGATGCTTCTGAAGATACGAAAGACTGAGAGAAGAAAGGAAGAGGGAGAAGGTGGAGAGAAAAGGCAGAGATGGTGGTGGGGAAAAAGATGGGAGAGAAAGAAAGGAAAGAAGAAAGGAGAGAAAAAAGAACGGAGGGAGAGAAGAGAGGGAGAAAGAAAGAAAGAAAGAAAGGAAGAAAGAGAAAAGAGGAAGAATGAAAGGAAGGAAAGGAAGGAAGGAAAGAGAGAAAGAAAGAACAAAAGAAAGAAAGAAAAAAAGAAAAAGGAAAGGAAGGAAGGAAGAAAGAAAGAGAAAGAAAGAAAACTGAAAGAAAAAGAAAGAGAAAGGAAGAAAGAAAAGAAAGAAAGGACGCTAAAAACGGTAAGAGTTTTGTGGAGAAAAGCACCAGGAAAAATAATGCTAGCTTGCCTCTAATTGGTGTGAAGGAAAACATTGACGAAGTGAACATTCTTTCCCTTTTTAAGAAACTAAGGCACTACCATTTGAAATTGGAACTGTTTACAAGACAAACTAAGTTACATGTGAACAACACTGTCAGTGTCCAATGCCCAGTCTTACACGATATTGTGTGTCTACTTAAGAAAAACTGGCTCCAATTAGGGATCTCCTGTCGAGCGTTTTATTTATCAGCTTCCACAACAGCTGTGAACCATTCAGGATGCCACCAGTTTTTCCTCATTACACTCTCCTTAGAATTACAGATGTGCCTGGCTCCTCCCTAGGGAGCCACATTTTAGTGAACACATTCTTCTCTGTTTCAGGGGCTTCTCTGAAAAAAGCTGGTGAACACAGGCTCACATGGTCAGTTGAAGTTGGCTTAAGAGTCTTATGGCTGTAAATACCCCCTGTAATCTTGGGGGAAAGAAAAGCTGGATAATGAAAGGGATTTAGAATGTGTGGAGAAAGGGAGAGCTGGTTAAAATAATACACTTTTATTTATTTTTTAAAATTGTACTTTAGGTTCTGGGGTACATGTGCAGATCATGCAGGATTGTTGCATAGGTACACACATGGCAAGGTGGTTTGCTGCCTTCATTTATTTTTAATCAGCTTTACCAAACAAGTTGTATTTGTAATTTGTGACTGAGAAGCCACTTCTGAAAGTGCATACTTTGTCACAAGTTTATTTAATCAGAGGTTAAGAAAGGAGGCTGAGGCAAGTAAAAGGAAATGAGCAAATCAACATATTTCAATGAGTGTGCATATTTTTGCTTTGATAGTACAAATAAGTGTCTTTTACAATCTGGGATGGTGAATTCTTTACATTTCTGGGGAATAATTTAATAGCAAATACATGACATATTTATATATCTATTTCCTCTCCTCTTCCCACCACTACTTGCCCTTAAGAGCAAATCATTCTAAGAATTAATGAACACAGTCCTAGTTGAAGTTATAATATTATTAACAGAAAAAAAGAAGGTTCTTACGCTGGCAGACATGGAGGGATTCATAGAAAAGAAACAACTCATCTAAGATGCAAGAATGAGATACAGGTTTTATTGAGAAAGAAGACTGTGATGAGGCTTCATACTGGTCCCTAATTTGTTCACATCTCTCTGTAGCCTCACTACTACTGGGTTTGTGTGACTTGCTGTGGCCAACAGGATGTCTCCATACAAACAGAAACCTGATAAGTACTTGCACATTAGGGTCTTCCTGCTTATGCTGCTCTTGGGAACCCTGAAAGTACCTTGTGAAAAGTCCCAGGCTAACCTGCAGATAACTGCTGACTCATTAGGGATTCCAGCAAAGATTAAAGGAGATTAAAGGACCAGCGTGATCACATAGTGGGGCCTCAGAGACCTAAACTAAGTGAATTTTTATTGTCTTAAACCAGTAGATCTTGGGCTATTATTGAAAACAGCAAAAGTTAACTATTAATAAGACAGAAAGCCAGATCATAAAGTGGATTTTAATGTGTATTGGAGTCATATATCTATATTCAGAATTTTTCATTTGCCAGACACCATGCAAAATACTGGAAAACAAGACAAACAACCATCTTTCCTTCCATTTGTTCTGGAAAACAGTGTTACTAGCTATTACATGAAAGGGGTGTAAATATTATAAAAAGAAGAGACAAGAGTGTAGAGATAAGGCACCCGAACCCAGCCTGGGAATGCACAACAAATCTTCAAAAGCAGAGTCGCGAGGATGCGTTGATGTTATTTAGGTGAAAGGGGGCAGAGGGGGCGGGGAAGAGGGCTGGGTGGAGTTCCAGACACAATGAATAATATATATGAAGCCTGGAGGTGAGGATGAAGATTGTCTGCTGGAAGAAATAAAAGAGTTCAGAGCCAGGTCTTGAACTAGCTTTCTATTGTCACGTCTTTTATGACCTTCCACTGAGCCTCACTCCAGGAAGTTTCTGCTCCATTTATCAAGATCTGGAAAACTTGCTTAAGTTTTCCTTGTGGTCTATGTGGGAAATGGGGGAGAGATTGCTAGAGACATGTAGTCAAGTGAACGCAGCTTTTTTGCTGGGAGATTTGTAATACCACTTTAGATTAGTGGCAAGCCCTGGGGTATCATGTATCCATGTTTGAGGGTCTGAGTCCATCCAATGGCAACTGTAGAGGGAAATGTGGTGCAGAAGGACACAAATGTCAGACATGCTCCCTGAAGTGTGTCTACCATGAATAAGCACTTAAATGTAGGCTATTCAATTGCCATATTTCAGTGTCATTTTAAGGATAAAGGAAGATCGTTAGGGCATAAAGCCTTGATTGAGTCTCCAAATGCAAGGTGATATTATAACTTTAATTTAATTGTATGTGATGGGGTCTTATTATAATAATATTATCATGATAGGACAAACATATTCTATTAATGGATTTCTAGAACAGAAATAAGGTAATCATGGAAGAGTCATAATAATGTCTGGGTTTAGAAACCTCAGCTTCCCACCACTATTGTACCACCATTTTGGACATTTGTTAACTAGTATAATTTGTGTGTCTTTCAATTTCCAGATCCCTGTTGTACACTTTTCAACATTCTCATTTATTTGCAGAAGGTGCCACTAAAGAAAAGTTTGTTCATTTTAAATATTTGACACATTCATTTAAATGAAGCATGTGGGTTTATCTGGAACAATGACTGGAACTCATTAAAAACTGGTTTCTTATCCAACTTCCTAATTCTGTATAGGCAATAAAACTGCAGTTCTACGTATTTTCCTAACTTTGAAGGTAGAAATGTCTCTGACCAAGAGTATAAATCATACTGGTATTCATAATACCTCCTGATATTCCTTTTGCGTTTAAAGTTTGTGAGGAAGAGTCCTACACACACTCTTTTGTGCAACTCACTGCGCTCCTGTGTGTGGGCAGCACACCTTTGATATACGTGCTTTTCATATAAGGAGATGATAATTGAGAAGAAAGTATAATGTGGTTAAATAATCTAGACAACTCAGAGTCGGAAATAAAATCTAGCTTCGTGTAATCTTGGACAGGTAACCTTAAGAACCTGTGACACAGAAGTTGCACGTTAGAGGTAATTAAACTAATATTCAGGATGCAGAGCCCAGATGGAGTTCTTCAATCCCCCCTCCTCACGCCCCACGCTCTATGGTAGCGTTTTTGTTATACAAAAGACCTCATAGTATCATGCAGTCTCTCTGGAATACAGCAACAAATTGGTATGGGAATGAAAATTGGACCACAAAGGCTGGTTTTTCACTGTTGAGTGTTCTCTCCTTTAAGTCATCAAAGAGACTAAATTTAACAAACTGAAATAAGCTCTTGCCTCCTGCACTTAATACTCAACAAGAAAGATCAGAAATGTGTAATTATGAGTAAGAACTTTTAATTTTAGATTCAGTCATTAAGGATTTTTGAATACCATTTGCATATGGATAACTTAAAGTAGTGATTCTCAACTGGGGATGATTTGTACCACCCCTCTTCCCAACGCTGGTGATGTTTGGCAATGTCATTGTTTGATGACAATTCTGGATGTCACAACTGTGTGTGCAGAGGGACAGTGTTCTGTCGATGTCTAGTGAGTAGATGCCGGAGATGTTGCTAAACAACCTACAAGGCACAAAGAACATAGGGATTCCTCTACATTCTTTGTTCTAGGGACCAAAGGGATGCTACCTTTGAAATATCGAATGGTCTCTGCCAGTGTAGGAAGAGCTTCTAAGCATATTCTTTAGTTATGCATTGCTATTTAATAGACAAAAATTAAATTTTGAGAATAATGATTTTTCACACTATCATGCAATCTCTCTGGAATACAGCAGTGAATTGTTATGGGAATGACAACTGGACCACAAAGGCTGGTTTTCACTGTTGAGTGTTGTCTCCAATCCTTTCTTCCTGCCCTTGCAACAAAGAATTTTCCAGCTCTCATGTTAATAGTGCTCAAGTCTAGAAACCTTTCTTTGGGGATTTTTTAAAAGTAGCATTTATTATACTATCTAAAAACAAAGCAATACACACTCATTGTAGAACATATGAGGAAAAACAAAATAAGAGTACAAAACAGAAAATGAAAATCACTCATAATTTCATACCTGGAGATAACCTTTCTTAATAGTTTTCCTATCTTACCATCCCCATTCATGTTTAATTACATGTTTTAAAAATGGGGATTGTTGCATGCATATTTGGTTACCTATTTTGCAACTTGCTGCTTTATTATACCGTAAACACCATTTAGTATGGTTTAATCGTTTCTGCAAAAATCACTTGGAGTGTGGTGTTCTGATTCACAAATTTGTACAGATTATTTAGCTACTCTACCGTGGTTGGATTTTTGGTTATTTCCAAATAAATTATATTGTTATAAAGATTCCTGAAGTTATATACTTCACGGTACTGAATATGATTTTCTTAGGATAAAATTCAATGCCCAAACTGTATTCAGTTTTTTTCTTTATGATTTGAATTTTCACACTGTATGCTAAGAAAGTATTCATCAAGGTTTCTTTCCACTAGCAGCATATAAAAGCTCCTATTTCTCACCTCCTTGCCAACTTGAATAAGACAGTGTCTTAAAGTGAAAATCATTATTCTTGAAATTTAATTCTTGCCTATTAAATAGCAATGCATAACCAAAGAATATGCTAGAAGCTCTTCCTGCACTGGCAGAGGCTATTCGATATTTCAAAGGTAGCATCCTTTTTGTCCCTAGAGGACCTCCTTTAAAGAAATTATTGATTTGTGTCATCAAAAACCAAGTATTCAAGAAGAAGACTCAGACTCTGGCTAAAAGCAAAGTATATGGCTTTCGCAGGAGTCCCATCTGTAAAAGGATCATTGATTTTTGACCTTTTGGGATGTTTCATGTCTCTCTCTCCTTTTTAAAAATTCTCCTGATGTTTTTTTATGTGCATGGATAACATGAGGAGGATGAGAGTAAAACTGAGGGATAAATGACACAGTTTCTCTGGTTTGTGATTGGTGCATACCAAGCACCTGTCGGGCATATTAAATTTTAAACATTTGAAACAATCAAATAAAAAATCTATGTGTCTAGGCAGATATCCTTCTCTACTAATCAGTACCAGTACTATGTTTCTGTTTGATTTTATTAAACATTCCAAATAACCAAGGACAAGCTTTCTAGAGGCAATTAATTAATACAGTCTCTGTGTTCATATAAAGATCTTTATCCCAAAAGTGTTAGACGTAGTCCACAAATTGGAATCTAATTTGTTTATAAGATTTTAATGATCCAGATCTAGATCTTCAAAAGTGGTTTTAAACTCTTCTAAATTTGCTTTGACAATTTTTGGGGTGCTAGAAAATAATATACTTTGCATGATAAATTTCATATTCTAGGCACCTTAGACATAATAGATAAAATCTCACATTGATATGAACTAGAGGCTATAAAAATGTCACTTTCTAGATCTTTAAGTGTCAAAAAGCTAAATACTTTTCCCCCTATACTGATAAATGATGTATGCATCAGTCTTTGATGTAATAACAACTGATCTCAAGATCTCAGTAGCTTATAGCACAAACATGCATTTTATTGTGCAAGAATCTGCATGTCTCATGATGCTCTGTTGGCCTTGCTCTAGGTTGCTTGTTGGGTCACGATCTAGTCTACCTATTTGTTCATTCACCTTGAATCTGCAGCCACTTGAGATGTATTCTCCTCAGGACAGATGGCAAAAGTGTGAGAGGTCAAGCCAAACACACAGCTCATTTAAAGCCTCAGCTCCTGTCATGTCTCCTAACAGTCCTTTTCCCAAAGCAGGTCAAGTGACCAAGACTAACATCTTTAACACTCTATGGAGAGTTCTGCAGAGGCACAGTGTTTAAATTACTTGCTTAGTAATTTAATCCACACCTATTGCTGCATTGTGTTGTCTTTATTTAGTTTAAATTAGTTTCTATTTTAAACAATCATCATCTGTTCATATGGCTGTTCTTGTGTACCAATTAAGCAGTGATATTCTCAAGAAAGAAGCTGTATTTTCTTCTTAGTGCCAACCACCAGCAAAGCATTTGTAGAGGAAATCTATGAACTCAACAATAGTTTAAGAAACAAATTTAATAAATTAATTCTAGTAGCACATTGAAAACCCAGTCAAATGGCTGAGCAGAGACATATTATACAACTCACTCCAAAAATGTAATACAAGCCAGGCGTGGTGGCTCACACCTGTAATCCCAGCACTTTGGGAGGCTGAGGAGGGTGGATCATGAGGTCAAGAGATTGAGACCATCCTGGCCAACATGGTGAAAAACCGTCTCTACCAAAAAATACAAAAATTACCTGGGCATGGTGGTGCATGCCTGTAATCCTAGCTACTTGGGAGGCTGGGGCAGAAGAATCACTTGAACCTGGGAGGCGGAGGTTGCAGTGAGCCGAGATGGCACCACTGCACTCCAGCCTGGTGACAGAACAAGATGCTGTCTCAAAAAAAAAAAAAAAAAAAAAGTAATACAAATGTTCTCTAAAAATGAAACATTTAAAATGCCTGTGTTTATGATACCATAGTTACAGTCATTTCAGTGAGTCCATTTTAATCTGTGCTCAATATGGCTAGTGATAGATAATAAAAACACCCAAAAGAAATTTTATAGCCACAGTCTCCTAAATTATCTTAACTCAGTTTACCCTGAGTCTCACCTCTGTTGTGTTTGTATACAATCACTTTCAAAGAGAAATTGCAAAAATGAAGGAGGAGGTTCTTAAGTAAAACAAATACTTACAACTCTCCAAATTTTCACTGTGGCCTTTTCCTTGAGATCAAAGTATCAGTCTTGTGATATATGATTCCTCATGATTTTCAGGTTCTTGGTCACAAGAGTGACTCATTTGTTACTAAGACCACCTGTCTGAGGCACAATTCCAAATGCAAGAGAAAATGGGAAAAGGTTCTGTTTTCTATTTCTTTAAATGTTTAGTTAACAATATTTGGAACAGAAAGACATGTATCTTGTTATTACTATGTGACTTAAAAAGATGCACAAATGTCACACAAGTATGTACACACGTACACAACTACTTATGTTTATTTATTGGTACCAAAACAAACAAAAGTTTTCTGAGAAGAAATACCAAGAGAGGAAATGGATAGTAAATCTTTCATCGCCTCTTAGATGTATTTATGTTCATACACGTCAAAATTTGGGAGATAAGAGGACTTGGGTAATAGTTAGGTAATAGTCTCTGCTGTGTTAAACTTAAATCATCAAATACTATTGAGATCATTGAGCACAATGAGGAAAATCATTCACAAACGAGGGCCAGAGACAGTTGCAGGGATCCATAGACAGTCTCTTTTTATAGATCATAAAAATTATGGCTTTCAGAAAGGCAGACCTAGGTTTGCATCCTAACTCCGTTACATTTTGCACATTTTCAAATATCACAAAGTTACGTTTTCTGAGCCTTAGTTTCTTCATCTTTAAAATGATCCCAGAGGGCTCTTGTAAGGACTTACAGATGCATAAAGCAGTTAATTTAACGTGTGGCAGCAAGCCTGGTTCCAGACAAACTGTGTTCCCCAAAATTGCCACATAGAATTAAAGGAAAATTTAAAGTTAAATGAAATTGCATTTATAGTTTTAGCATTAAAACTAAGGTAAAATAGGACACGAACCCATCTCTGAGCATATTTACTTCTAATAAACAAATGTAGTGATTGAAGACTCATCCTTTAATACACACTTTTAAATAAATCATGAAAACCAGAATGAATATTTTAGGCTATGTTGTACAGCACAAAAATCCTGGGCTTTGAAGTCAGAAATTCATCATTTACTAGGTGGGTACCTCAGACAAATTATTTAACCTTTCCAAGCCTTGATTTCCTGATTGGTAGTTGTAGTACGTTTATGGAATACTATGTCTCAGGTACTGTGTTAAACCTGTTTATACACTAATTTATTAATTTATCTAGCATCTTCAAGATGTTAGACATTGTGAGAAGCCCTAAGTATAGAGGGGTGAATGATATTATCACCATCCCAACTTTCAGCCAGGTAGAGAAAACATGATTTTACCCTTTAAATTACTTTCTCATTTTAAAATTGCATAATTATAATAAAATGGTAAAAAGGACTCTAGGAGAGATAAAAATACAGTAAGACAGGCGTTTAAATAGGGTTAAAAGTGGTGTCTTCTCTAGTGAGGATTTAAATTGAGACTTGATGGATAAAACGCAACTAAGCAAACAACGTTTCGGACATGGAGGACAGCTTGTCTGAAGGATAAAGGAAAGCTCTAATACTCCTTAAAATGAACCTATTTAAATGGAAAAAAATATTCTAATGCTGTGATTCCATGTGAAGCTGTTAGATTTCTGAAGACATAGGTTGAGTCCAAGCTCTATTTCTTAACAGCCTTGAATATTTCATTAACCTTTCTGAGACTTTGCTTCCTCATTTTGATTTTCAGTAAATATTAACTTTCTTATAACTTCTAGTCCTCATTGTTCAGTCTTGTCATGTTGAAATAGATAGAGGGTGATACTTGTAAGTAAGAGAGGTAATGACACAGAAGTCACTGAAATCATTTATTCACTTAGTGCACATAATCACCCAGAAATTTTAGATATTTATATAACTGTAAATTTTGTTCATGTTTACAATAACAGAAAATATAGTACTGTGGTCTACTCTTGGGTGATATTAACTGATGCACATCAATCTTATTTATTTTTCTAGGCATACAGTATGGCTACATTTCCAAGCCTCCCTTGCAGTTAGATCGAGATCATGTGGTTAGGTTCTGATCACTGCAATAGGGAGGTAAGTATATTCCACTTATAGGTTTGGCCATAAACTAATTTATATAATTCTCCATGAAAATTGTGGACGTCATGTGTAATGGTGAGCAGAAACAGTGTGAATCCCTGAGTCATAATTTGGAAAAGAGCCATCAGGAGAGCTAGATTCTGTTATTTGAGCAACAAATAAACTTGAACCACTGAGATTTGAGATTGTTTATTGTAACAGCTAACATCCCATATCTTGACTAATGCACTAATCATATGAATGTCAGAGGCCATTATGGCAAAAAGACTGAATAAAAATTTGATATTTAAGGAAGCTATCATCTCTTTTTTCCTAATCCTTCCTTTTAAAAAGGCACATTACAATCTATCCTCTTTTCTTAATTTAAAATCCATTTTTGAGACCATCTTAAAAAGAATCAGATAGGATGGGGTTTGATAGACAAAATCACTCATAATCCATTAGGTCAAGTTTTAGCCACAAAATCGTGACTAAAATCCAGATATATTTCTTTCTTTATTCTTTGTAAATAAATGAAAATGGCTAATGCCCCTATAAAATTGGGACAAAAGGAGCCCATAATAAAGGCTCCATTACATTAGATGTATTTTGCATAAAAGAATTATACACACACAGGAGAGAGAGAGAGAGAGAGAGAGAGAGAGAGAGAGAGAGAGAGACATACAAACTTTCTACAACACTGACATTCCCATTGTCCTGAGAAATGGCCCTTTTCTAGGAAAGTATAATTATTAAAAGCCTTAGGCCTAATTGGAAACCACTGGTGCAGGCTAACATGGTGGATGACTACCAAGGACAGAGTGTAATACAGTGGAAAAGCAAAGAACATGGGATCAGGCCTAAACTTTGCCTATTTCTATCTGTTACCACTTAGGTAAGCTATGAGTTGCCCCATCTGAAAAGAGAAAATAATGATTTTTTCAGTATAGTCTTTTTTTTTTTGGTTTGCTTTTGCTTTTCTTTTTTAAAAAAATAATCATTATACTTTAAATTCTGGGGTACATGTGCAGAATATACAGGTTTGTTACATAGGTGTACATGTGCCATGGTGGTTTGCTGCACCCATCAACCTGTCATCTACATTAGGTATTTCCCCTAATGCTAACCCTCCTCTAGTCCCCCATTCCTCAACAGGCCTTGGTGTGTGATGTTCCCCTCCCTGTGTCCATGTATTCTCATCGTTCAACTCCCACTTATGAGTGAAAACATGTGGTATTTGGTTTTCTATTATTCTGTTAGTTTGCTGAGAATGATTTTTTCCAGCTTCATCTCTGTCCCTGCAAAGGACATGAACTCATCCCTTTTTATGGCTGCATAGTATTCTATGGTGTATATGTGCACATTTGCTTTATCCAGTCTATCACTGATGGGCATTCGGGTTGGTTCCAAGTCTGTTATTGTGAACAGTGGCGCAATAAATGTATGTATGCATGTGTCTTTGTAATAGAATGATTTATACTCCTTTAGATATATACCCAGTAATGGGATTGTTGGGACAAATGATATTTCTATTTCTAGATCCTTGAGGAATCGCCACACTGTCTTCCTCAATGATTGAACTAATTTACACTCCCACCAAGAGTGTAAAAGCTTTCCTATTTCTCCACGTCCTCTCCAGTATCTGTTGTTTCCCGACTTTTTAATGACTGCCATTCTAACTGGCATGAGATGGTATCTCAATGTGGTTTTGATTTGCATTTCTCTAATGACCAGTGATGATGAGCTTTTTTTTATATATGTTTGTTGGCTGCAAAAATGTCTTCTTTTGAGAAGTGTCTGTTCATATCCTTCACCCACTTTTTGATTGGGTTGTTTTTTTTCTTGTAAATTTGTTTAAGTTCTATGTAGATTCTGGATATTAGCCCTTTGTCAGATGGACAGACTGCAAAAATTTTCTCCCATTCTGATTCTTTAGGTTGCCTGTTCACTCTAATGATACTTTTCTTTTGCTGTGCAGAATCTCTTTAGTTTAATTAGATCCCATTTGTCTATTTTGGCTTTTGTTGCCATTGCTTTTGGCATTTTAGTCATGAAGTCTTTGCCCATGCCTATGTCTTGAATGGTTGCCTATGTTTTCTTCTAGGGTTTTTATGGTTTTAGGTCTTATGTTTAAGTCTTTAACCTATCTTGAGTTAATTTTTGTATAAGGCATAAGGAAGGCATCCAGTTTCAGCTTTCTGCATATGGCTAGCCAATATTCCCAACATCATTTATCAAATAGGGAATCCTTTCCCCATTGCTTGTTTTTGTCAGATTTGTCAAAGATGAGATGGTTATAGATGTGTGGTGTTATTTCTGAGGCCTCTGTTCTGTTCCATTGGTCTATATATCTGTTTTGGTACCAGTAACATGCTGGTTTGGTTACTGTAGCCTTGTAATATAGTTTTGATGCCTCCAGCTTTGTTCTTTTTGCTTAGGATTGTCTTGGCTATGTGGGCTCTTCTTTTGGTTCCATATGAAATTTAAAGTAGTTTTTTCCTGATTCTGTGAAGAAAGTCAATGGTAACTTGATGGGGATAGTATTGATTCTATAAATTTATTTGGGCAGTATGGCCAATTTCACAATATTGATCCTTTCTTTCCATGAGCGTGGACTGTTTTTCCATTTGTTTGTGTCCTCTCTTATTTCCTTGAGCAGTGGTTTGTAGTTCTCCATAAAGAGGTCCTTCACATCCCTTGTAAGTTGTATTCCTAGTTATTTTATTCTCTTTGTAGTAATTGTGAATGGGAGTTCACTCATGATTTGGCTGTCTGTCTATTATTGGTGTATAGGAATGCTTGTGATTTTTGCACAACGATTTTGTATCCTGAGAGTTTGCTGAAGTTGCTTATCAGTTTAAGGAGATTTTGGGCTGAGACGATGGGGTTTTCTAAATATGCGATCATGTCATATGCAAACAGGGACAATTTGACTTCTTCAAACAGGGACAATTAGACAGGAATGAAGTGGCATGATCTCAGATCACTGCAACCTCCACCTCCCGGGCTCAAGCAATTCTCATGCCTCAGCCTCCTAAGTAAGTGGGATTACAGGTGCAAGCCACCATGCCTGGCTAATTTTTGTATTTTTAGTAGAGACAGGGTTTTGTCATGTTTGCCAGGCCGGTCTCAAACTCCTGCCCACCTTGGCCTCATAAAGTGCTGTGATTATAGGCCTGAGACACCATGCCTGGTCAGATTTGTTTTCAGTATAGTCTTGAGCACTAAATTACTAGTCTGACATTTCTCTGCCTTTTAAATTCTTACACTCTGGGTGCTGTACTTTAGAGTTACACAATTTTGCAGATTATGTTCTTTATCCTAAAGGCTATTCTGTACTCTGAAGATTATTCAATAATTCTTCATAGATCTCTGGTCAGCTACCTCCACATATCTCAAAACATCCATTGCAAAACTTTAATAACTTTTTTCTGACTACTCTCCTGGCCTCTTTCTACTCAGAAATGGAGTCTGCATGGCAAGAACCTGCCTCCTGTCATATCATGAACATTTCTATTTCTTCAGCTTCACTTTCCACACTCAAGGAAAATGTCCCCTCTCTCTGGACAGAGGCTAATCTGCCTTCCTGTGCTCTTGAACTCATTCCTTGTGTCTCATATGTCAGCTTCTTTGGTTGGTGATAATTCATCCTCTCCTGCTCCTTCAATCTTCCCTCTCAACTGCCTCTCCTCCACAGCATATCAATGCACTGAAGTCTTCTTGTGAGGGAAAGACAGAGAGGGTATTTCCCCTCTTTTTTTTTTTCTTTTCCAATCTTGCTCCTTTCTGTCATTAGCAAGCTCCTCCTATGAACAATGCTATCAACTTCATTGCTTATTGTTCTTTTAAATCTATTGCAGTAGATCTTCTCCCTTCTCTGCTGCACTAGAGCTGCCCTGGAAAATGATCTTCTAATTGCCAACTTTAAGTTAGTCCATTCAATTCTTTTTTTTTAATTTCACTACTCTGTAGCAGTTGATGCTGCTGAGATTCTGTCTTGATACTATCACTTCCTTTCTGTCTGTGATATTTGGTTTATTTGTTTTCCCTCCTACCTCTTTGATGTTTTTCTTATTTTAAATAGTCTATGATATACTGTCTTTTTGCTAGCATTTTAATTGCTAGCATCGGCCAATACTCTATTTGTCATCTTCTTTTATTCTCTGCATTTGTCTTTTTAAAATTTTAACCATTTCTTTTATTTTCACTATAACCTACATGAAAATATTTCCTAAGTTTGTGTCTCCAACTTAATTTCCTAAATTTCCAGACCCAGTAGTCTGCTCAACCGCCATACTTAGATGTCCAACAGCCATCTCCAGCTTGACATGTGAAAACTTCAATCTTCACTGCTCTTCCTTTAAAAGCTTTCTTTTTCAACCTAGGTTGACAGCATAACGTTGACACCTTTTAGCTTTGTGCTTTATCTAAAGTTGCCTAAGATTCTTAAATTTCAATTTCTTCATCTATAAAATGAGAATAATGCTAGTCAATAGAATAGAATGATATAATAATGACAAAATGACAAAAACACTACTATTTGTTGTCTATTAGTTTTGTTCTATGTGCCAAGCACAGTCTTGATGTTTTACAATGATTATTATTTATGGAAGGAGAGTAGAGTGTGTAAGTGGTTATTGCTTTTGCAACTAGGATCCTGGGATTTGAAAC
This sequence comes from Cacajao melanocephalus, assembly GCA_963573385.1. Taxonomy (NCBI): domain Eukaryota; kingdom Metazoa; phylum Chordata; class Mammalia; order Primates; family Pitheciidae; genus Cacajao; species Cacajao melanocephalus. The sequence goes on from CAUYLG010004739.1 coordinate 64,233, forward strand.
TCGTTTCTGTTTTAATTTCATTCTCACTGAAGCCTAGAGCTTCAGTGTCTATGTCAAATGATGCTTTCTTGGAAGAGAGAAAAGGTATTCTTTTAAGTCTATATTCTTGGAATCTTGAGCAGTTTCATTATTCCTCCACCCTAAACAAATCTCTAAAACTATGGGATAATTCTGCATACCAAATCTGCAATCCATAGTTGGATTCTTGACTTCAATGATTAACATTTAAATAATCATCAAAATTTCAAAGATATATGTAAAAACTATCTGATATTCGATTTTCCAAACAATAACCAGTCAGCTAATAAAATAAAAAAATAAAAAGTGGCTCTGCTTTGGTATTGTGAGATCAAACATACCCAACTCATGTGCAGTTAGAAGATAAACTTTTCAAGGACATAGGAAAGACTTAATATTTATAAATAAAAATAAATACCAATAGTATTTGCTTTTCAATATTAATTCTCCCACCGGTGATTTTCAAATTAATCCTATTGATTTAAGAAATAACTTGGATTTCTTAATATTTTACAGTACCTCATCACTTTCACCTGGTGAGCTAGCTCAGTAGCAATGGGCTCTATGGGCTCACAAATCAATGCTTCTTAAGCTCTTTATTAGCTTTCTTGTTTGTTTATTTAATTTTAAATTATGTGCCAAATGTAATTACTAACAAAATCTTCTCAGAAAAATTCATGAATGCAACTTCACAAATACATGTCAAATATCAAATATTATTTGAAGAAATAACAGGCCATCTGAAGCCCATCTGTTAACCCCTTATAAATCTACAGACACTAGGTCACAATTCTTCTGTATTAAAAGATCTTGGAGGGTCTAGGAATCCAAGCTTCTCCAAATACAGGAAGCAACCAAATTTATTAACTACATATCCATTTATATAATTTTATAAAGTCATTTACTCAAATTATTTTTCTCAATATAACTGGTTTTCTCAAGCATTCTTCAAGTCTAACAATTATTCAGAAGGCTCTCTGTTTGGAATTAAAGAATTTTGTCAGAGGTTAATGAATGAAGCACCTTTTTTTCTATGTCTGTTGGGGAAGATTGTATCTTTTTACTTTTCAGAGAAGATCTTTGGACCTGAAGAATTAACGTTAACCATTAATAAGCAACACAGAAAAAGAGACACATATGGTACTGTAATCATCTATACATTGTAGAAAAGTCAATCATATTTTAATTTATTTTATAACGTGGTCTTTTTTTTTATTATACTTTAGGTTCCGGGATACATGTGCAGATCATGCAGGATTGTTGCATAGGTACACATATGGCAATGTGGTTTGTTGCCTCCATCCCTCCGTCACCTACATCTGGCATTTCTCCCCATGTTATCCTTCCCCGACCTCCCCAACCCTGCTATCCCTCCCTTGGCCCCCACAACAGACCCCAGTGTGTGATGCTCCCCTCCCTGTGTCCAATAACATGGTCATTTTCAAAGTGTGTTTTTGACTGGTCTAAGTGAATTATAGCATGCACAAAATGTTTTACATTTAGCTTCAAAGTCTTTTTTAGATGCAGTCACTAAACTATCACTTATGGAGAAACAATTTAAGTTTTCACAAACTGCTATTGGTTGTATAAAACAAATCTTATGAGGTATTTTTCTAAATTTCAAAATGATATATATCATACATATTCTTCTTTAATGAATATTATTCTCATTATTTTTCTGCCTTGCATTTTCTTTAACAATTTCTAATTTAGTGCTTAATGATATTGAGCCAGGATTCAGAGATGAGGTGATTTTGGAACTGGGTCTCAAATTGAAGTTATAAAGTGAAAATAAGACCTCTCAGACACAAGTGGGAAGGCAAGGCAAAGTCATAAAGATGTGAAATACCACCACATTTTATAACACATTCCCTTACTCCATGCACAATCAATTCATTTTAAAAATTGAGGGTTGCAACATTGGTATGTCTTATGTGTTTTTTGGTTTTGGTCATGGGTTTATTATATCTAAATGGTAAGGAAGTCCAAACATAGCATCAACCATCTTTTCTATTCTTTTGTATATAAATATATATATATATATATAAAATATATATATATATATAATATATATTTTTAATATAAATATATATATGTAATGTATATAAAATAATATATATTATTGCATTTTAGGTTCTGGGGTACATGTAAAGAACATGCAGGATTGTTGCATAGGTACATACATGGCAATGTGGTTTGTTGCCTCCATCCACATCACCTATATCTGGCATTTCTCCCCATGTTATCCCTCCCCAACTCCCTACCCCC
>CAUYLG010004741.1:0-19900 GCA_963573385.1 Cacajao melanocephalus
CCCAGACTCTGAATCCCATGCTGAGCCGGGGCCTGACCCTTCACTCCTCCTGGGAGAAGGTCTCCTGCCCCGTGGCTGCTCTGTTTCCCATGCCCAGCTCAGACTGAGCTCACACAGGTGAGAAAGGCTCCAGCTGCATCCTGCGGGCCCCAGCCCAACAGGTACATGTTTTCCTTTCGTGCCTCGGTCCCCGGGGCCAGTCAGGGGATGGTGAGGGAAAGGGCTGCAGCAGGGGAGCCCTTTTCTCCTCTCTTCCTCCCTGAAGTCTACCCCTACAGTAGAGCATCTTTCCCTTCCCTTTGCTTTGCATCCTGCTTCTCCTTTGTCTCTCATCTCCTATGTCTCCCCTGTCTCTCCCACCCCTACTTTCACTCCGTTTCTGTTGTCAACCCCCCTACCTTCCCCTTCTTGCCTCCTGAGCCCAGCCTTACTCACCTCCCTGTCCCAGCATTCTGGGCCATACCTAAGGGCTGACTTGCTTTTGGCCAGGGCCTGGTCAGGCAGGTTGATGGACAGCCGATGAGGTAGCAGAGCCCTCGGCTCCCACCCCATTTCCTACTCCCTGCGGAGCCTTCCCTGGGGATTTGCAGAAAGGTGAGGGAGGGAGGGAGGAAGGGAGATAGGGGAAGAAAGCTCTGGAGCTCCCAATGCTGCTTCTTGTGGCACTGGAGAAAGGAGAGTCAGGGCAGTCTAGGTGGAAGCTAACCACAAGAAAGGAGAGGGAGAGGGAGAGGGGGAAGAGAGGGAGGAGAGAGGCTATGCAACCCTAAACTGTCAGTCACTTCATTCTGTTTTTGGTTATGGACAGTACCATCCTGGAATGTTTCCCAGAGTTGTTACGCCTGGTAAGTATTTACCGTCATCACTGTCTCCTCTTACTCAAGTACATGACCTCCACGCCTGCCCTCAAGTCCTTTGGGTCTTGACTAGATTACAAGTTTGTATCAGACCCTCATCCATTTTAGAGGCAGAGATTCCTGAAAAAAACAAGAATATTCTCCCTGGAATAAAATGTCCATAAACACACACACACACACACACACACACTCACACTCACTAATTCACACAAAAATTGCATCTAATAATAGAGGCGTCCAAGACCCACTGTTGAAGACTCCAGCTGTTGTCTTGCTGATAGAATTTTGAGGGGGCCATTTCACACCTCACCTCTGATCGTTGTTCCCTCTGGGCTTGTTCATCTCCTTACTTATCCAGCTCTACCTCCCTGGTATGCACTGCTGACTACCTCTTTCCTTTCTCAGGATGGCCAGGATTTAGCATCTCCAATTATAATGGGCATTGAAGCCCCTGAGATAATAAAACCTTGTAAGGTAAGGAGGGACCATCAAGATTTGAGGTATTGTAAGAGATGTTTTTTAAACCACATAGCTTCAAGGCATCCTTTGATTCCAGGAAAGCTATAAAGGATCTGAGATCATAAAGAATCTGGTACTTCAGTTCCTGCTTCAGTAAGTACCCCAGAATCATGAGGCAGTGGAAGGTTGAGACAAGACAGGCCCCCCAAGCAAATGTCTATTCATGGGTTTAGGGGGTCTTCAAGTCTCATTTGGGGCCCAGGCCACAGAAATAGCCTATCCCCACTTCTCTTTCACAGGTATTACTTGATCTATGACTCTGAAGATAGAAAGGGTCTCCTCAGTGTTTACCATGACAAGGCCTGCTTCTCCCTGACCATTCCCCTCAACCCTGAGGACCCAGCCCCGTGAGTATCTCAGCTCTGACTCTGGTCTGGGGCCATGTGGCTTCCCTTCAAAGGCCATTTCCTGGAAATGTCTACATTGGCCATACCACCCACTCCTGTTCCTCTTTTTCTCCTAGAAGCAACTTGGAAAAGTACTTAAAGGATAGCAGGAATATAAAGAATATCAAGGACTCTCGTGAGTGTGTGGTGGGGGAAGATCAGCATGGGAAATGGAGTGGGGAGTCAATAATAGGGTACAGGGGGCAGGATGTGGCGGCCCCCATTGCTTCTCTTTCTCACACAGGCCTGAGGGTTCAGCTGCTGAAGCACACAAAACATGAGATTGTGGACTCCCTCAGTGTATTGCCCAGAACTCAGCATGACCTTAACTCCTATGTGGTAGACTTGTGCATCCAGACGGTGAGCACCTGCTTACTCCCTCAGTCAGGCCCGGAGAGCTGAAGTAGGTAGAAAGTAGTGAGGTAGGTAGGAGGATCATGAAGGCTCTAGTTTTTTCTTCTTCCCTTTCAGGAAAAGATGCTCTTCTTTTCTGTCAATGGAGTATTTAAGGAAGGTGAGTGTCTATAGATTCTCCTCTCCAGATCACTCATTACTCCCATCCCAGGCTGGGCTTACTCCAAGAACTCTCTCAGCTTCCCGGGTTGCTCCTCTCCCCTCCCCTTGCATTCTTCCTCTCCATTTGTGGTCTTCCTCTCCTCCCAACTTTCTGTTATCTTTGTGTTCTTTCCTTTTTGTGCCCTTCCCTTTGTGTTCTTCCTCTCTCCCAGTTTTGTTCCCAAACGTCATTACTTCCTGATCTACATCCATGCCTGTCTGCACCTGGACAGCTCAGCCGTTAGGGACACAGGCTGTAGAGTTTGATGGCTCTCATCCCAGGTTCTTACTTTGCAAACTTTGGACATTGTCCTCTTACATAATCCCTCAGTTTCCTAATTTGCAAAATGGGTTCGTAAGGTCATCTCTTGGGCAAATGTGTAAAATGAATCAAGTGAACTTATGTTTGTCAAGATACCTGACACATGTTAGTGGGTTCTATCCCTGGGAGCCAATTGTTCCTATTGTTGCCCTCTCACTCCCTGAAATCCCCTCCTGACTCTCACTGAAAAGTTGTCCCAGCCTGGCTCTGTTCAGGGTACCACGAGATTATCTCCCTGACTGGAAAACCCTGTGTGAATGTGTAAAGCATGTGCAACTGTAAGGAGGTATCATTGTTTGTTGTTGTTAAAGTGGAAAGAGAGTCTCCAGGTTCTGTTCTTGCCTTCACCCGAACCTTCATCTTGACTTCTGTCAGCAATTCCAAGTAAGTGCTGTGTTGTGGGTGGGAGCACCCATCCTGTCCTAGAGTCACTGGTGTGGGAATGTGGTGGTGCAGTCCTCAGGGAGTTCTCAGTACCATGTAAAGCCAACTGGTAGATCCAAAGAGAGGTCTAGATTAGGAGAATACCAGATTTTCTTTTTGGCCACAATATTTACTAATTAGTTGTGTGTCTTTTCATACAGTCATGAGATTTCTCTGTGACTCAGTCTTTTTCTGAAAATGGGATGTCTACTTATTTTGTAAAGTGTAAATGTGTTGGGGTTAAATCTACAAATCTAGGGAAACTGGTAGACAACCTCTCCAAAGGTGGACTCTGCAGCAGGGATAAAGCCTACCAGCCAAGGAATCTGAAAGGTGGGCAGAGTAGGTGCTTGGAAGGAATATGGTTCCTCAGTGGTAGTGAAAGCAGGATCATTGTTGAAAGTGTGGGGTTGTCCATTTTTCCAGTTGTCTGAGGGCTTATCTTTTCTTCAGTCTGTATATTGTCAATGACGAGCTGATACTGAGGAATGCCAGCATGAAAGAGACCCAGAGTGCCTTCTCCATCCCATTGCCTGCACCCTTCTCTAGCTCCTTGCCCACCCTCTCCCAGGAGCAGCAAGAAATGATGCATAATGTCTCTACTCAGTCTGGGATAAACCTTGAGCAGTCTCAGAAGTGAGTGCTGGGAGTCTTTCAGGATAGATGTGAGCTGGGAAGAGTGGGGAGTGAAAAATGGAAACTTTCAATTAATTTGTAAAAAAAAAACTATTTAGATGTTGTGCTTCCAAAAATGAGCAGGCTCATAAAGTATATATATCAATTGATAGTGATGATGAAATTAATTTTTAAACAATATAGTGTTCAGATCACATGACATGATGTTGTATATATAAAATCCTATGGAAACAACACAAAAATCTATTAAAATTAATAAATAAGTTCTGCATTGTTTGAGAATACAAAATCAATATACAAAAACCAATTGTATTACTATATACCTGTAACGAACAATAAGAAAATAAAATTAAGAAAACAATTCCACGTACAATAGAATAAAAATAACATAGGAACAAATTTAACCAAAAAAAATCTAAAATGTTTACTTTGAAATCTGCAGTATATTATAGAAAGAAATTAAGGAAGACCTAAATAAATGGAATGGCATCCCATGTCCCTGTATTGGAAGACTTAATATTGTTAAAATGGCAATACTCTCCAAATTTATTTATAGATTCAATGCAAATGTAATCCATATCAAAATCCCAGCTGGCTTCTTTGTAGAAATTTAGAGGTTAACCCTACCATTGAAATGAAAATACAATGAATGCAGAATAAAAAATGATTATGAAAAAGAATTAAGTTGGAAGACCCAATACAAAGTTACTGCAGTCTTACTACAAAGCTACAGTAATCAATCCATATTGAGTGATACAGATCTAAGAATAGACATATAGATCAATGTAATAAAATGAGAGTCCAAAATAAACCAAAATCCTTACCTTTATGGTCAATTGATTTTCAATGAGAGTGCCAAAAAAAAAAAAGCCAATGGATGAAGAAAGAATAGCTTTTTCACAACTGGTGCAGGCACAACTGGATATCCACTCACAAACAATGAATTTGTACCCCCATAAAAGTTAGAACTAAAACTATAAAAATCTTAGAAGGAAACAAAAGAGTGAATCTTTGTGACCTTGAATTAGGCAATGGTTTCTGACATATAACAAAATACACATACACACACAAAATTAGATAAAGTGGATTTCTTCAAAATTTAAAACTTGTTTTGCATCAAAAGACACTATCAATAAAGTGAAAAGATAACCCAAGAATCAGAGAAAATATTTGCATGTTATACACCTGATAAGGGACTTGTACTCAGAATATATAAAGAACTCTTAGAACTCAACCATAAAAATGAAAATAACCCAATTAAAATAGGAAAGGATCCAAACAGACATTTCTCCAAAAAAAAAAAAAGTATCCAAAAAGCACATGGAAAGATACTAAACATTAGTCATCTAGGAAATGCAAATCTATATCACACTGAAGTATCACTTCACACACAGCAGGATGGCTACCATTTTTTGAAAATGAAATAAGTGTTGATAGGAGGAAAACATAAGTAGAGCTTTGTTTAAAGATACAAAATTACAGCTACATAGGAGGAATAAGTTCTAGTGTTTTACAGCATTGTAGATGACTATAGTTAACAATAATATGTAGTTTCAAATAGCTAGAAGGAGGATATTAAATGTTCCCAACACAAAGATAAATATTTAAGATGATGGATATGCTAATTACATTCATCTATTTACTGTACATTGCATGTATTGAAGCATCATTATGTACCCCATACATAGGTACAATTATGTGTCAATTAAAAAAATAATTTTTTTTAAAATCTTGACAAAGATGTGGATAAAATGCAACCCTCATACATTGCTGGTAAGAATGGAAAATGATGCAGCCACTGTGGAAAATAGTTTGGCAGTTCCTCAAAATGGTAAATATGGAATTCCTATATGACACAGCAATTACACAAAGAGAGATGAAAACTTATGTTCACACAAAAACTTGAACATGAGTGTTTATAGCAGAATTATTCATAATAGTCAAAAATAGAAACAATCCAAATATCCATCAATTTATGAAGATAAATCAAATGTGATATGTTCATATAATGAAATATTACTCAGCAATAAAATAGAATGAGGTTGTGATACATGCTATAACATGGATGACCCTTGAAAATATTATGCTAAGTGAAAGCAGTCAATCACAAAAGACTACATGTTGTATGAGTCCGTTTATACAAAATGCCCCAGATAGGCAAATCCACAGAGACAGGTAACAGATTAATGGTAACCAGGGTCTGGGCAAAAAGGGGAATGAAGAGTGACCTCTAACAGGTAAGGAGTATTTTTTTTTAAGGTGGTGAAAATGTTTTGGGTAGATAAAATTGGGATGGTTGCACAATCTTGTAAATATACTAGAAAAAAATATATACACCTTAAAATGGTGAATGCTGTCTTATATTACAATTTAAAAATTAGTGGATAATTTTCATTTTTGAATTTCTATTTGTTATTTCTTGAACATCTTTTTTTGTCAATATGTATTAAGCTCTTGTTCATTTGAACAACCCTGTTTTTCTGCTTTGAATTCTAGTGGGCATGAATGTCAGCAACTGGCATTTTAGTTTTCCCTACAATGGTGCTCATATTGGTACATGTGTTCCAGCAAAAAGTAGCATAGATTAAGGCATAGCATTGCATAGTTAGTGTGTCAGAGATCACCTGTTCTTCTCCCATAGGTGCCTTCAGGACAGTGAGTAGAACTACACCAAAGCTGACCAGGTTTTCACTATGCTCCCGGTGAGATCTGGGAATCAAGTGGGTAAAACATGGATGTTTCCAGAAAGGCCAGAAAATTGTAGCCAGGTGGTCTGGGTATGGAACCCAGAGCATCTGGGTCTTTGGATAACCCAACTCCTTTTCTTTACTTCCTCTAGACCAAGAGCAAGATCCCAGTAGAGGTCCTCAAGCAAATCCCCTAAAAGGAGCCCTTTGATGTCTTCTTTGTCTTCGTTGACATCCGCTTTGTTTCCTCTTTTCACCAGCCTTAGTCCATGCCCAGGATTGGGGTTGGAGGCCTGGCTGACCAGAAAGCCAAAGTTAACTTGCAGGCCGGGTGACGTAACCACTCAAAGAGCCAGTTTTTCTGTGTATTTGCCCCACTCATGATCACCCTTTATTTTCATAATAAAGAGTGACGTTACATGTTGTGCATTGTGTGTCCTGGACTGCTCTTCCCCTAACCATGAACCAGCAGGGCCAGGACTGAAAGGCCCTGCATCCCTATTCATTCCTGACTCACCTTAGCAGATATATTGATAGGGCTTGCCTTCATATATAATTTGTCAATAAATTCTGATGAGAAAGGACACATGCTCCTTCCAGAGATTGTCCTTGGCCTTGAGAGACAGTGGAACTCTGTCAGATGCTCGACCTGGAGCCCAACAGAAGCTGGCATGTTACCTTGGCACAACAGGGGCTTCCATCCACTGTCCCGACCCCTCCCTTTCCCGAAGGTGCATTATGCTGGAAGGAGCCTCAGGTTACCACCTGCAGGAGGAGGCTCAGCCCATCTGCCCAGCTCATTCCTCAGAGAGCTGACACTTGGTGCTCCATATTCTTGAAGAGGTTCAGCCATTTATTTTCACTTCTAAACAATGAACAGCAGCACAGAATCTCAGGTTATGGTCATTTCGGTAGGACCTTTCTCAACAACTGGCATTTAGCAGTTCCAAATTGCAGGCAAGAGTTGAACAAGACATTTGCACAATTTATTGCCCACACTTCTGTGATGATTTCACGTTAGACAATCAGCAGGCATACTTTTTGAAATTAAAATAATAGCAGTACAACGTTTTCAAGTCACAATCCTATAAATGATAACATAGGAGAGGTACTACCAGTTTACGAATCATGCCTCCACTTTTGTGTTTGGCATACGTTATTTCCTACCAGTCACCACTTTCCTACCGCTTGCCACTTTTCAGTTCTTTACGTACATGTGCAATCAGGAGCCATATGTTGGAGTGTGAATTTCTTAAAACTAGGAACTAAGGAGATAGTTGCCATTATAAAAAGAATAATGCCAACCATGTTCTTCCCTTTAGTGCCTCAATAGTTAAAGACAAGCTCCTGTACCTCTCTAAGCCTTGGTTCTCTCACTGAGGGAGCAGAGATCACACTGTGTGCTTCTCAGCCTCATTGTGGGGACTAGAGATGGTCTCACATGCTACTCATCAACCACAGTGTCTGTTCAGCTCAGGCTCTCAGAGCTGCCTGTGTTCCTTTGTGGGCAGGAATCATGGAACCTACCACATGGCCCCGCTACTTCCTCTCTGTACATTATCAGGCTACCACAGCCTTGACCTCCTTTCCTAGAGAGCTTGGACACCATGGTTTTCCAGTCACTCATCCTCCTGCCAGTTCCCACAATTCATTGTGGTCTTATGCTCCCGAGCAAATGCTAACCCTAAAGTCTTCTTCATCACATATTTCTGTATACCCAAAGTCACAGTTCCAAAGTAGCAGAACTGGGTTGTGAAACTAGACAGTGGAACCACAAAGTCTTGAGTATGGAATGGCTGCACACTCATTTAACCACCAGTCCTTTATTTTAATCTCCAAAACAGCATGTTGCATGAGCATTAGTGCTATTCTCATTTGAAAGAAGAGAAAAATTAGGCCCAGAGGAGTGACACAGTTAATACAACTTAGAATTTTGGTGTTCAGTCATTCACCTGTGCCACCCTCAATTCTAACACAGATTCATACTCGATGTAAAAATATAGTTAGACCTGAAGTCAGCACAAGGGAAATGACTCAACCATTTTCCTCTAGTCAGGGATAGATGTGCTCTTGGAACATCCCTTTCCTTACTCCAATCTTTAGTTCTTGTATACTCTCTCCACTCTTAGACACAATAAGAAAACTGTGACTTTGACTTTAAACTATAGGGTGGAGCAGCAGAGACAGGAAAGAACATAGAATGAAAGGAAGGTTTCCAGTGAGACAGGTATTAATTTGCAAGATTAATTCTGTTCCTATGTTTTTTCACATATTATTTAAGTATTAATGCTCTCTCTCACTAACATCCCATTCTTTGATCTCTCTTTCTCCCTTTCAGACCTTCTAGCACTTTCTTTCCCTTCCAAACTTGATTGCAGGCTCCATAATTTCATTTCATGTATGATTTAGGCAAAATCGTCAACTTCCTTGCAGTGTCAGCAGGGTGACTACATTTTATTCATGATAACAGCCTGGGAATGAGAAATTGGTAAATGCACACTGGTGCCAGGTTCAGTTTTCCTACAGTGAGCTGCTTTCAGTTGAATTTAAAATATTAAAGTTCAAAAGATATATTCTATCCTCTCTGCAAAACAACCAAAAATTAATTGCAAGTGAAAAATTGGAAAAGTATTTGCAACATATTTTAATGACAGAATATTAATATACTGAACATATAAATAAATCTGACTAAAAGGAGATAACATGGTAATTTTCTTCTGTGAATATGTATTTATTGTATTGGGGTTATATTTAGAATAAATATGAATTCTTAATCTGCAAAAGCAACAGATTATATAGCTAAAAGAGTGGTGTCTATGGCCAGGTATTACATATTTCAAAGAAATATTAAAGAGATAACATGGTAGTTTTCCTCTATGAATATGTATTTATTGTATTAGGGGTTATATTTAGAATAAATATGAATTTTGAAATCTGCAAAAGCAACAGATTATATAGATAAAAGACTGATGTCTATGGCCAGGTATTACATATTTCAAAGAAATATTTAAGTAATAACATGGTAATTTTCTTCTATGAATATGTATTTATTGTATTAGGGGTTATATTTAGAATAAATATATGAATTTTGAAATCTGCAAAGCAAAAGATTATATTTTGATAACACTGGATACTCCTGCTTGCAAATCACATCCAAAAGTAATGTTAATCATATATTTTTTAGTTTAAAAAGAAGACTGCAAAAAGCTTTTCTGTGTATCTGTGTTTATGAATTATGTCTATAACTCATTGTATATAATCCCATATAAATCCATAATACCCAGAACATTATAGAAGGTTAATGTTAAGAAGGTTCAATACATAACACTTCATTAGGTGACCCCATTTTCTCCTTACAACAATCCTAATTAGGTAATGTCCTTAATCACCCCCACTGACAATAAACCCATTCCTTTGTGTTTATCATGTGTTTTTGAATTGCAATATTATTTTACAAATATATGTACATATGTGTTTGTGTATCTATGTATATCCAGCTAGCTAGCTACCTATTTACATATCTATCTATCCACGCTCCTAATAAAGTTCCCATTTACTTTTTGCCTTCTGTGACAAAGGTCATGGAAAAGAGGTCACAGTCATGAGGGACCACAAGGCCAATAGCTAAAATGGCATGGCCCACAGGCCCAAGCTAAGGATGTCAGGCAGTCAGTCACCTTCCCAAAGCCACCAGGACTAGCTGTTCATCATCAGTCACCAATCTAGAGATCAGTCTAGAGTATTTACCTTCTAGCAAGAAGCAAATGAAGATACAGAGAAAAACTCCTGAATTTTAGGAGCCTTTGTTTTTTCCAGTGCCATTGCTCCTTTCCTCTCCACCTCCACAATACAACTACTTATGTACCAAAAGCATCATGATAGAGAATGGTTTGGTAAAAGGAAGGTTAACCTAAGACACTGTGAGTATTCTCAACAGGGCAGACATAGAATGCTGAACTAGGCAAAGCCAGATGTAAGTGAAGCCAATTAAGATGATCAAGCCAGTTAAAGAGACAATGACCCTACATATGTTTTGCACACTGGAGTACATACTGAGCAAATTTAAGGCACTGCTCAAATATGGCCATAAATTTTTCTCCTCCTCTTCAACTTAGTACTAAATATATGAGTACATCATACTCTTCCCCGTATGCCCTTTTCTTGTAGCCACCTAAAGTAACAGGATAGAACTCCACCTAAAATCAGATTCAGATGTCCAGATTGATAATTCCACACGCACAGCAAGAGGGTATAAGAAGATTTATTACTAACATAATGAGGCCTCTCAGGAGGGCATGGTGGGCCTCCCAAGCTGGTCCAAAATGGTTTGAGAGACCAAGAATAGGAGACTGACTTGAGATTTGTATGTTGTTTAAGGGGTAGGGCCAGGGTGAGTGTTCCTGTGCACAATCAGGGGCTTGCATGGTTTGAATCTCTTACTGGTGCTAAAGGACAGAACACCTAGACTTTCTTATAGGCTTGCCAGGTGTGGGGCAGAAGGGAAAGATGCATGAGTAATGCTTAAAAGTTATCAGCAGTCAAACATCAAAAAAAACAGAGTCAGCCTCTTTATTATATACTTCCATGTCAATATTTACTTTAGGAAACTTCATTCATGACAAGCGTCTCCTGTAGCAATCCCAGGCATGTGTAATAGTGAATTATGTAAGTGTAAAGAGCCAAGCCTGACTTACAGCAACCGTGTCTTCAGCCTTAACTTGCTACCACAGTCTAATGTCTTAGAATCAATATGGTTTCCTCTGGACCTTCACTGGTTCCTGATGGAAGATTAACAGTCTGGACATCTCTCTGAACTGATGACTACTGAGGTACAACTTGTCTTGTTTTTGTTTTTGTTTTCTGTGCAGATAACTTCCAGGTACTACCTGCTTGGGCCTGTTGACCAGACCATTCGCCTCTGGCCCTGAGTTGCTAACAACTACAGGCTTTTCCCTGGACCCAGGACTCTTACATCAGCAAAGCATCATAGCAGGTTCTCAGTGAATGATAATATTATATTTATATATACATATATGTAATAAAAAAGAAATTAGTTATTGTTCACTAGAAAGATTAAGAATAATATCTAATCTAATTACAGTAAGGAGAAAATAAACAGAGAAAGTTTGTTCTGATACATAGTAGGCCTTCAGTACATGTTAGTGTTTTACTCCTCTCTTCTGAAAATGAGGTGATGCTCACATAAATAGCATAACACTCAGGGACTATAAGGAAATGTAAACACAAAAGGTGAAGTGTACATACTATTATATATTGTATGAGTTTTGGTACTCTTTTGGAGTACTATGATATGTTACCTGATGGAGGTGGGAAGATGGATGGATATTTGCACCATTTATTTTTATTCTTTCATAAACATTCCTCTCTATTATTTTGTCTTTATATCTAACATCAAAAGTGCACATTTCCATCAAAGTTGAAAAATAATGGCTCACAATCCCTGAATATGCAAAATTCAGTCAAATCATCTGTGCCATTGTGTAGAAGAAACAGTAAGTTGTCAGTTAATATCAGGCAAAACTGTTGCATGTGTCTATTATATGACAAAACAGAACAGTCAGTTTATAGCTTACACTGGGATTTTGAAGTGGCATTGGCATAAATCTGCATTAAATTGGCCTTTTAAAATTGTCATAATTTTCCATGTAATAAAAGGTGTCCAGCATCACTATGAGTGCACTAAAGCTGGAAAAAATGGTGATAAGGCACAACGTTTCAGTTTATAAAGACCATCCTTGGGTATAAACAGAGGCCTATAATGGAAAGCCTACTAGGGAACCACGAGAAGCCTGAGACAGAGACTGTGGACTGAACTCAAATAACAGTCAACTGGAAACAAGTCATTTCAATATCCACAGAGCTACCTGTATAGAAATAAGACCAAGGAACAAAGCGGATTTGAGATGGCTCAGAAGATTTCTGCTTTGACAAATGATTCAGAGACTAAAAAGCACCTGCATGCCTTGAGTCTATGAAAGACCTAGGGGAACTTAACTCAGTCACATCCCCAGAAAATGAGAGCAATGTGACTAGGACTTATCTGTGATATCTGTCTGACTCCACGTGGAGAATGTGATCAGACTGGTCAATGGAGACACAAGACCCTGATAGGACTTCTCTTAGGAAACAGAACATGGAAAGCAAAAGGTTACTCCATTGGGTTTAAGGTAATATTAAGATGTCCTTCCTCGCACCTTATCCTAAAACATTTACAATCAAATCACTCTTTAAGTGTTTTAACAATTAATAACTGTTTGTAGATATGGACCATTGTGTTTAGATCAAAGAGATGAGATTACCCATACATATGTTTGGGTCATTAAGTAGAATGTTGAAATAGGTGAAAGAAAGTATTTTTGTTAGTGTTGTTTAAGCCCATTCCTGGCCACTGCAGCAGGAGCCAAGAGGAATGCAGAAAGCAGAATAGCCCTTCCCTTTATTCTGGAGTTAATCTATACACCACAGATATCCTTTGCCAGGTGTTCCAGACCACCCCAGGAATATCTGTCAATGCTGAGTAGGACTACTTTCCTTTTATTGGAAGTCTTGACATAAAGGTTCTGGAACTTAAAACTGCCATGGAAGTATGATTTCTTCTATACAGAAACCTACGTTTGTTGACAAGGACCTGGATTTAGCAAACAAGGGAAAAACTACAAGAGTGCAGCCATGAAGTACACAAAGCAGAAAGATTGCATGTTCACATGTGTGTGCACATGCACACACACACACACTGTCAACCAATTTTACATTTGAAAATTGATCAAGTGATAATGAAAAGTGATTATCCAAATTTACAATGAAAATTAACATTATATGCCAGAGACTGTTCACTTGTATCAGGCACATACAATGTTTTCAAAATTCTGTCTCAGTTGCTTCTCATGATTACAAAATATTTATATCTGTTCCACAAAATATCTTCCAAAATAAATATTTATTTTGAATAAGAAAATACATTGCATTTTCTTCTATTTAACCACAAGATATCCAATATTAACAGTTCGATGTGTATGCTCATGAAAAATCTATAAATCTATATTTTTATTCATATCTACATCTACATCTATATCTATTACAGATAAATATATAATGCATATGTAAGTATATTCACATACTACTTTGCATCTTTATATTTTCAATTCTATGTCATTTTTCTCATTTGCATTTCTTTAATCACTAGGACATTTGAATATATTTTCATATGTTTGATTATAATTTAGGGTTCTTTTGTAGGTGATATACATATGATCTTTTATTCTTTCCATTGGAATTATTAACACAAGTATTAGGTTGCTGCAAAAGTAATTGTGGTTTTTGCCATTAAAGGTAATATATTAGCCACATACCTACAGTATACATTATAAATATGATCTGCCAATGTTTCCTATATATTGACTTTTTTCTGACACAGAAGCTCTTTCTAAGATCTCCTTTCACTTTCTAATTAAGAACATTATATGGCTCATTGTGAAACAATCGATCCCTGTACTGGAGAGCACGGACTTCTGCCTGACCATCTCGACCATAAATGAGGAGATTGGCTGGGCGTGGTGGCTCAAGACTGTAATCCCAGCAGTTTGGGAGGCTGAGGCGAGTGGATCACTTGAATCCAGGACTTTGAGACCAGTCTGGCCAACATTGGGAAACCCCGTCTCTACTAAAAATACAAAAATTAGCTGGGCATGGTGGCACATGCCTGTAATCCCAGCTACTCGGGAAGCTGAGGCAGGAGAATCACTAGAACCCGGGAGGAGGAGGTTACAGTGAGTGGAGATCGTTCCACTGCACTCCAGCCTGGGCAACACAGTGAGACTCTGTCTCAAAAAAAGAGTATATATAAATATATATATATATATACTCTTTTATATATATATATACACTCATATATATATACTCATCTCGTATATATACATCTCATTATATATATAATATATATAAAATATATAATATATATAACGTATATATATATAAAATGCCTCAGTTATCTCATTTTATATATATTTATATATTATATATAATTAAGATTTATAGATTATATATAATTATATTTATGTATAATATGCATCTAATATATATAAATATATATACGAAATGAGATAACTGAGGCATTTTTTATTAGTTTCATTTTTCTGTATCCTCTTTACCTCCTAGTTTAAGATTGGATTATTAGTTTCATTGACCATGTTCTTGAGGTTCATCCATGTTATACCATGTATACACATTTTTACTGTTGAATAGCATTTCATTATGTGGACATACCACATTTGTTTATTTATTCACCAGTTAATAGATATTTGGATTGTTTCCAATGTGGAAGCATAATCATGCTGTTGTAAACATTCATGTAACAGTTTTTGGGTGGACTTAAGTTTTTATTTTTCTTGGGTAGATTCCTAGCAGTACTATTCCTAGTAGTGGTATATAAACATACAGTAAATTTATATTTAACTTTTATCTTTTCAATAGTTTTATTTTTAAGTATAAAATTAATTTCATAATAAAACTAGTATCTAGTTATCTTATTTTGGATTTTTGAAAACTTTCTAATGAAGCTAACATTATTCACGTTTGTTAAATTGTTATAATTTCTCTTTAGTAAATTGTTTTTTCACATCCTTTCTCTAGTGCAGACTTTATATTTTAATTATCAATCTATATTAGCTGTTTATGCTGATCATTTTTGTTTTTCTCAGTTTTTTTGCCTTTTAAATTTGCTTCTATTAATGATGTTATGGAAGAATTGTAAAGAAATGGGAATATTTACATTTATGATGTTTTTTCACTTCTTTTTATCTTAGAAATTTTTCATCCCTGTAAACATTTGATAATATTCACTGTTAATTACAGGCTTTTATCAATTACATTTTAAAAATTTAACTCTTAAAATTTAATTGGCATGTGTTTAATGAAATGTCATAAACCAAGGGTTATAAACAGAAGTCCTCACCTCCTAAAAATAATCAGTTGGCCAGAATCACTTATGGAATAATTATGTATTTTAATATTTCAATATAAGTCTCTTCAAATAATTTTTAAAATTTTACCTCTTAAGAAACTTACAAGCTGTTTTCCAAAGTGGCTGTACAAATTTATATTTCATCCAGTAATATATAAAGTTTCCAGTTTCTCCATAATCCATATTTGCTATTGTCTGTCTTTAATTTCCTGCCATTTTAGTGGGCAGGAAGTTAAATCTAATTTTTGTTTTAATTTGCATTTCCCCAATGTTTAGTGATCTTGAACATCTTTTCACCTATATCTTCTTTCATGAAATGCTTAGTCAAATCTTTTGCCCTTTTTATTTGGATTATTTGCCTTCATGTTATTCAGCTGTGGACAATCTTTTAATATTATTATTTCATTAGATATAAGATTTGCAAACACTTTATCCCAGTGTGGGGTATGTCTTTCATTTCCTTAATAGTATTTTTGAAGCGTAAAAGTTTTATTTTGATTAAGTACAATTTATCATATTTTTAATGGCTTATGCTTTTAGTGTTATTCCTGAGAAATATTCGCGTAATTCAAGGTAACAAAAATTTTCTCCTATATTTTATTCTAAAAGTTTTGTAGTTTTAGCTCATACATTTAGGTCTATGATCCATTCTGAGGTCATTACTGTGTATGGTTTGCAAGGGAAGGGTGTAAGTTTATCTTTTTGCATGTGGAATTTCTATTGTGCCAGCACCATTTATTTTAAAAATATATATTCTTTAAATGTCCTGGTACTATTATTAAAATTAATTGACCATAAGTACAGAAGTTTATTTGTGTATTTTCAATTCTGATCCATTGATATACATATCTGTGCTTATACCAGTATCATACTGACATAACTATAGCATCGTAGTAAGTTTTGAAATCAGGAAGTGTAAGTCCTTCAACTTTGCTCTTCTTTTTCCAAGATTGTTTTGGCTATTTTGGGACCTTTGCCCTGTCATAAGAATTTTAGGATCAGCTTGTCAGGTTTTTGATTTTGTTTTCTTTTTTTTTTTTTTTAGAAACATCTGCTGAAATTTTGATAGGGATTGCATTGGATCTTAAATCAATTTGGGGAATATTGCCATGTATTTTGATTCACGAGCATTAGCTGTCTGTATTCATCCGTCTCTCCAGTTTCAGGGCCAAGAAGTTCGTCCTGTGACCTAAATTCCCTGATGGATATGAGCAAAGTTGTTGATTTTTCAGTTTGTTCACCCATTTTCCTTGTTATAAGGACAAGAATGGTGACTTTCAAGCTCTTTACCTGTCAGACCAAAAAACAGAAGCCTAAATTAATATTAACTTAGTTCCAGGGAAATATAAAAACTTTGCTTCAGTATATATCCATTCTTCTGCCCCTCCTTTGTGTTATTATTATCATATATATTACATTGATATGTATTATAAGCCCCCAAAATATAGTGTTATAATGATTACCCTATGCAATCTTGTATCTGTAAAGAAGTTAAGAGAAGTTGAGAGTAAAAATATCTTCATCTTTTTTTTTTCACATTAACCTATACATTTCCTCTTTTCATTACTCTTCATTTCTTCCTGTAGATCCTAGTTACCATCTGTTGTTATTTCTTTGTTCAAATATAGTGCCATTACTCCCCCTTTCTTTGTGTTATCATTGTCATCAGTATAACATCTTTCATGTTATAAAGCTACCAATACAGTTTTATAACTATTATTTTATGGAATTGTGTGTTAAGTCATTTAAAAGGAAAGAAATAGGTTGAATCCAGATTTTGGCTATTGTGCTGCAATAAACATGGGAATGCAGATATCTTCCTGATGTATTGATTTCCTTTCTTTTAGATATATACCAAGTAGTGGGATTGCTGGATCATATAGCATTTTCATTTTTAGTTTTTTGAGGAACTTCTATACTGTTCTCCATAGTAGCTACACTAATTTATATTCCCACCAACAATGTGTGAGGGTTCCCCTTTATCCACATCATCACCAGCATCTGCTATTATCTGTCTTTTTTAATACAATATATTTTAACTAGAGTGAGATGATATCTCATTGTAGTTTTTATTTTAATTTCTCTGATGATTAGAGATGTTGAGCATTTTATATACCTGTTAGCCATTTGTACCTATCAATAGAAGAATGGATTAAAACATGTGGCATGTGAATCCAATGGAATATTCTTCAGCCATAAAAATAAGAATGAAATACTGTCATTTCCAGAAATATGGATGGAACTGGAAATCATTATGTTAAGTGAAACAAGCCAAGCACAGAAAAACACATTGATTGTTCTCACTCATGTGTGGGAGCTAAAAATGATAGAGATACGGATCTCATAAAGATAGAGAGTAGATTGGTGATTACCAGAGACAGGGAAGGATAAGAAGGAAGGGAGAGGGAGGAGATGAAGATGGCCAATTAGGAGCAGCTCAGGATTGCAGCTCCCAGCGAGAGCGTGGAGGGTGAATGGACGCCGCATTTCCAGACAGATTTTATTGCCCACAGACCAGGAGATTCCCAGGTGGAGGAGCCCAACAGGTCACCAGCACAGCTGTTTTGGCCAGCACAGCACATCTCTGTACAAAATACACGGGTCCAGGTGCTGTTTTAGCTGGTGACTGGAGCGCCTGGGAGACAGAGTCACCCATTCAACTGATAAAAAGGTGACTGAAACAGGGTAGCCAGGCCAGGAGATTCCTGGGTGAAAAAGTGCCATGAATCTCCAGCATGGCTGTTTCAGCCAGTGCAGTGGGTCGCCGCTTGGGAAATCACACAGATCCGGGCACCTTTTCAACAGGCAACTGGAACACCTGGGAGACAGTCACCCATTCAGCTGAAAAAAAGGGGACTGAAACAGGGAGCCAGGCCAGGAGATTCCCAGGCAAAAAAGCACCACAAGCCCCCAGTGTGACTGTTTCAGCCAGCTCAGCAGGTCTCTACACAAAATCTCACACAAATCCGAGTGCCATTTCAACTGGTGACTGGGACGCCTGGGAGACAGAGTTGCCTATTCAACTGAACAAAAAAAGGGGGTCTGAGGCAGGGAGCCAGGTGATCAGGCTCAGCCGGTCCCACCCCTACAAAAAACAGCAATCTGAAATGCTCTGGATTGAGAGTTTCACAGCAAGCACAGCTGAACCCAGGATGGTCCAGTTCTGTGGGGGAGGGGCATCCGCCATTACCAAGGCAGTCCATCACTACTGAGGTAGTCCACCATTGCTGAGGCAGCCTGCCATTGCCAAGGCAGTCTGCCATTACACAGAGAGTCCGCCATTACAGATGTGGGATGCCATTGCCAAGGCAGTTCTAACTATACACCTATAAACAGGACTGTGGAGTTCACACAGCAGCTGGGCGCAGCCCACAGCAGCACAGTAAAGCCTCTGCAGGCAGACTGTGACTAGGCTGCCTCCTCACTGGGCAGGGCAGCCCTGAAAAAAGGCAGCAGCATGACAGAAACTTATAAATAAAGTCCTACCTCCCCAGGACAGAGCACTGGGGGAACAAAAAGGTGTTTATGAGTTCTGCTGCAGCAGACTTAAACGTACCTGCCCAGCAGCTCTGAATGGAACAACAGAGCTCACAGCTCAGCAATAGAGCTCTTATAAAGGACAGGCTGTCTCCTCAAGCAGCTTCCTGACCCACGAATATCCAAAGAGTCACCTCATAAAGGAGAGCTCAGACTGACATCTCATGGGTATCTTTCCGGGACAACAATAGCAGAAGAAGAAACTGGCAGCAACCCTTACTGTTCTGCAGCTGCTGCAGGTGATCACCAGGCAAGCAGGGCCTTGAGTGGACCTCAGCAGGCCTACAGCAGAGAGACCTGACTGTTAGAAGGAAAACTAACAAACAAAAAGAAAGAACTTCATCATCAACAAACTGGATGTCCACTCAGAGACCCCATCTGAAAGTCAACAACTACAAAGACGACAGGTAGATAAATCCACAAAGATGGGAAGAAACCAGCACAAAAAGGATGAAAACACCAAAAAACAGAATGCCTCTCCTCATCCAAGGGATCACAACTCCTTGCCGGCAAGGGAACAAGGCTGGATGGAGAATGAGTCTGATGAATTGACAGAAACAGGCTTCAGAAGGTGGGTAATAAGAATTTTCTTTGAGCTAAAAGATCATGTTCTGACCCAATGCAAAGAAACTAAGAACCTTGAAAAAAGGTTTGATGAAATGCTAATGAGAATAAAAAGCTTAGAGAGGTATATAAGTGAATTGATGGAGCTGAAAAACACAATATGAGAACTTCACGAAGCATACACAAGTTTCAACAGCTGAACTGACCAAGCAGAAGAAAGGATATCAGAGGTCGAAGATCAAGTCAATGAAATAAAACGAGAAGGCAAGATTAGAGAAAAAAGGGTAAAAAGGAATGAACAAAGCCTCCAAGAAATATAGGATTATGTGAAAAGACCTAATCTACCCTTGATCGGTATACCCAAATGTGATGAGGAGAATGAATCCAAGCTGCAAAACACGCTCCAGGATATTATCAAGGAGAACTTCCTGAGC
>CAUYLG010004742.1:0-17430 GCA_963573385.1 Cacajao melanocephalus
GTTGTTCCTTTCCATGTTTAGTGCTTCTTTTGGGAGCTCTTGTAAGGCAGGCCTGGTTGTGACAAAATCTATCAGCAGGGCAACACCCTATTTTATTAAGCCAAAGTCCTTTTACAAAATATTTTTCAAAGCTATATTAGCCCTTAAGATTAAACCTATTTGCTCAAGGATGTATTGGCCCTTTGAAATATGTATCATTCAAGGATCCTATACAAAGATTTTGCCATCATTTTAACTTATCAATCAGCTTTTTACATTTGGAGAAATATGTTAACACACTTAAAGGTTGCAGTGTAAATGAGCATAGGTGTCTTAGTTGGATTCGAGTCAAAATATCAGCACCCCCACATTTACAAACTTCATGGAAATAATAATACTTAAGCTTTCTCAACCTGTTTTCTTTTCTGTCAAATGCTTTGCAAATAAATGGGAAGGCATATGTTAAGGTGCAAATGACAATAGATTTTAATTCTCCCCCTTCATCCTCAAATTGAATGGACTGGTTATCATTATTCTTTAAAAAATTTAAATAAAGTTGTAGCTAAAATTTTGAATATTCCAAGTTATGATGTGGTAAAAATTAAAATTCAAATGAATATCTTAGTGGAAAATCACAATTAAAAAATCTTTCTTAAGGTCAATGATAACTCATCTTTTGAATTTAACCTTTTATTTTCTTGTGCTAGGATCATCTAAGATAACAAAAAAAATTTATAGACTACAGTCTAGTAGACTAATGTTTCATACATCAACTTCTCAAGAAATTTAGTATTATATATATAAATATCTTTAATATACTTTTGCTAGTTAGACGCAAGCAGTTTTATCTTATGAACATATGGAAAAGTGATAAAAATATATTATCTGATTTTTCACTATTACTTTGTAAGTTCCTAAAAAACTTCCAAAGAACATTTATTAGTTTTCAATTTATCAAATGTTAGCATAGACTATATTTATCATTATCATATTTTTGGCAAAACTTCATTTATTCAAAAATTTTTTATTAGCAGATAAAAACTCTTTTTATAAGTTTTAGATTTATAGAAAAATTAAACAACTGGTACAGATTTCCTATATGCTCCTTCCCCCATAGTTTTCCCCATTATTAACATCTTATGTAATATTTGTTTTAAATACTTTGTTATTTGTAACAAGTTATTTGTTACAAATAATAAACCAGTATTGATATATTAAAAGATTAGCTAACATATATCATTTATTCAAATTGCCTTATTTAATGTTCTTTTTCTGTTCCAGAATTTCATTCAGGTTACCATATTGAATTTAGTTGTCATATGTCCTTTGGTGCCTCTTGGCTAAGACAATTTCTCAAACTTTCCTGGTTTTTAATAACCCTGACTGTTTTGAAGAGTAGAGGCTAGGCATATTGTAACATACCCTTCCATTGGAATTTATGCTTTTCTCATGGTTAGACTAAGGTGACAGGTTGATAGGAGGAATAGCACAGAGGCATTTAATAAATTATATTTTCGTCACATCATCAGTGGTACATACTATCAACACAATTTATCACTCTCCTTGTTTACCTTGACCACCTGTTTGAAGTAGTGTTTGTCAGGTTTCTTTACAGTCACTCTGTTACCCCTCTCTGTACTGTACTCTTTGGGAGGAAGTAACTAGGCACAACACACGTGGAGTTAGGAGTCATGCTCACTCTCCATTAGAATGGGATTATTTTTAGTTTTAAAGCACTTATTAAAAACTTACAACACATAAAGTTTTTATGTGTGTTTCTGAAAAACAATATGAGTTAGCATTTAAGATGAAGTAAACAAGGGCCAAAGAAACAATAGTTCTTTTGGCGATTTTAATTTTATTTTGTCTTTGCTTCAGTTTCTTGGATCACTTCTTCCTATTTCCATTTTCATCCACAACCTTTGGACTAGTCCTTAACCCAAGTTTTCTCAATTTCAGTAGTATGCATACTTTGAATATGCTATATAATGCTTTGTTGTTGGAGAATGCTCCGTATATCACAGGATTTCTTGTTTTTTCCTTTTTTTGAGATGGAATCTTACTCTGTCACCTGGGCTGGAGTGCAGTGGCACAATCTTAGCTCACTGTAACCTCCACCCACCAGGTTCAAGCAATTCTTCAATTTTAGCCTCCCAAGTAGCTGGG
Organism: Cacajao melanocephalus; assembly: GCA_963573385.1. Taxonomy (NCBI): domain Eukaryota; kingdom Metazoa; phylum Chordata; class Mammalia; order Primates; family Pitheciidae; genus Cacajao; species Cacajao melanocephalus. The sequence goes on from CAUYLG010004742.1 coordinate 2,146, forward strand.
ACTACAGGCATGCACCACCACGCCCTGTTAATTTTTCTATTTTTAGTAGAGACAGGGTTTCACCATATTGGCCAGGCTGGTCTCAAACTCCTGACCTCATGATCCACCCACCTCAACCACCACGCCTGGCCATTATAGGATGTTTATCAGCATCCCTGATGTCTACCCGCTGGATGCCTGCAGCATGCCTCCTATACTTTGTCCCAGCTGTGACAACCCAAATTTCCTTCAGACATTTCCAAGGACTAATGAGACATTGGACAAAAACCACTTGAGAACCACTGCGACTAACTTTTACCCACCTTCTGAATTAGTGTCTTTTTCTTTAACTTATACATTTAACAAATCTATTCAGATGTCAATGAATATTCCAACTTAAACTTTTTCCAACATTGTTTATACTCTCCAGCTATTTGTCATATTTGAAGATCTCTCTACCCTCTAGAAGGGAGAATTCTGCTCCGTGTTCTGGCATCCTGAATGAAATACATTAAAACTATTCTTCTAGTCTTTCACAACACTTTCCCACCTGTTTTATTTTTCCTTTATAAAATATCTCCAATTTGCAGGTTAACAAGTTATCATCATACCTCTATCTCTCTACATCCTAATTTCAAAATCACTTCTTTGCATTCATTGAGAGATTTGACACGTGGCTCTCCACCTCAATCCCTGCCTGACCTAATGGAATGCCAATAACACAGTTGTTATGTCTAACCATAAACCAAACATGTAGCAACTCCACAGTGTATATCTATATTCCATGATGTGTATGTACCATATTTTCTTTGTCCAGCTCACTGTTGATGGGCGTTTATGTTGATTTCATGTATTTTCTATTGTGAATAGTGCTGCAATGAACATATGCTTATATGTGTCTTTTTGGTAGAATGATTTATTTTCCTTTGGGTATACACTCAATAATGGAATTGCTGGGTAGAGACATAGTTCCCTTTTAAGTTCTTTGAGAAATCTTCAGACTGCTTTCCACAGTGGCTAAACTATTGTACATTCTTAGCATCAGTGTGTAAGTCTTCAGTTTTCTCTGCTACCTTGCCAGTACCTGTTATTATATAACAGCCATTCTGACTGGTGTGAGATGGTATCACGTTGTGGTTTTGGTTTACGTTTCCCTAATGATTAGCAATATTGAACATTTGTAAAATATATTTGTTGGCTGCATGTATATCTTCTTTGGAAAAGTGTCTATTCATGTCCTTTGCCCATTTTTCCATGGGTTTTGGCTTTTTGCCTGTTAATTTGTTTAAGTTCCTTATAGATGCTGAATATCAGACCTTTGTCAGATGCATAGTTTGCAAACATTTTTTCCTGTTCTGTAGGTTGTCTGTTTATTATGTTGATTATTTATTTTGCTGTGCAGAAAAGTCTTTAGTTTAATTAGGTTCCACTTCTCAACTTTTGCTTTTGGTGCAATTGCTTTTGGGTTTTTTGTCATGAAATCTTTGCCAGGGCCAATGTCCAGAATGAATTTGCAAGTTTTTCTTCAAGGTTTTTTAAAATTTATTATTATTGTTTTAGTTTTTACACTGAAATCTTTTATCCATCTTGAGTTGATTTTTATATCATTAAGAGTACGGGTTCAGTTTCAATTTTCTGCGTATGGCTAACCAGTTATCCCAGCACCATTTATTAAATAGGCACTCATTTCCCCATTGTTTGTTATTGTTGGCTTTATGGAAGATAGGATGGTTGAAGGTGTGGAGCTTTATTTCTGGGTTCTGTAACCTCTTCCATTTGTCTCTGTTTCTGTTTTTGTACCAGTACCATGCTGTTTTAGTTGCTGTAGTGTTGTAGTGTATTTTGAAGTCAGATATTGTGCTGCCTGAGGGACACTGTGCCTTTGTTCTTTTTGCTCAGGATTGCTTTGGCTATTCAGACTCTTTTTTGGTTCCAAAAAATTTTAGAATTTTATTTTTCAAACTTCAAAAAATGTCATTGGTAGTTTCATAGGAATAGCATTAAATTTGTATATTGCTTTGGGCAGTATGGCTATTTTAACAACACTGATTCTACCTATGCCTGAGTGTGGAATGTTTTTCCATTTTTTTGTGTCATCTCTAATTTCTTTTAGCAGTGTTTTGTAATTCTCATTGTAGAGATTTTCACTTCTCTCATTAGCTATATTCTTAGGTATTTTATTCTTTTTTGTGGCTATTGTGAATGAGATTGCATTCTTGATTTGGCTTTCAGCTTGGATATTATCGATGTATAGAAATGCTACTGAATTTTGTACATTGATTTTGTCTCCTGAAACTTTGCTGAAGTTGTTTATCAGATCTGTGAGCTATTGGGCAGAAACTATGGGGTTTGCTAGTTATAGAATCATACAGCCTGTGAAGCTAGAGTTTGATTTTCTGTCTTCATACTTAGATGCCTTTTATTTTATGGACTAGTATGCAGTCATAAGAAAGAACAAGATCATGTCCCTTGCAGCAACAAAGATGAAGCTGAAGGTCAATATCCTAAGTACATTAAAATAGGATGTTTTCTATTGCAAGTGGATGCATGGTCTCTATTATAGTGCAATATAAACATTGAGTGCACATAGGCACACAGAAGAGAACAATAGACACCAGGGCCTACACAACAGTAGGGAGTGAGAAGAGGGTGAGGATTGAAAAAATATCCAGTAGGTATTATGCTGTTTACTTGGGTGACAAAATTATCTGCCCATCAAACCTCCATTTAACAAACCTGCACATGTATTCCCTGAACCTAAAATAAAAGTTAGAAAGTAAAAACAGAAATGTACTAACTACATTTCTGACTGGGCAGATATTTTCTCATATAACCACATCTATTTATTCAATTATTCTGTGAAATCTTCTCCCTTTATTTCTTTAAAAATTTTTCTTCCCACATCCCAATGCTTTAGTTCTTATCTCAAACTCTTTCAATGACCACTTGCAATGACATCATTCCCAATCTTTGTCCCTAGCTTTTACATTCCTTAATTTATTTACTACTATTCTGCTGAAGTAATATTTTAAATTTGCTTGGATTTTTACTATAGTTAAAAGCCTTCTGCTGCTTCCCAATGCTTGAAAAGTGAGACCTAATATGACCATTCAATAGCTTTTGTAATTGTATTATTTTGTGACTATGAGTTCATCTTGTACCCATGCTCTCCTACAAATAGAAACCTGGCAGGTTTCTATTTTTTTTTTTCCTGAGCCGCTTTCCAGTGGTTCTTTGCAGTTTAATAATACTGTTTTTTTGCATAAAATAAAACTCAACCTTCAGTAAACCACAACTGTAAATATTTATTTCTGACATACGAATTTGTGGGTTGACTTGGCATCTCTATCCTAGGCTATTCCTTTTTAAATCTGGGTCTGCTCTGCATCTCTTTATCTTTCAACCAAAGGGCTAGCCAGAGTATATTCTTCTCATGGAAAGGGTAGAAGATTATGACAGTGATAAAAAATATACGTTTCCTCTTTTGCCATAAGCGTTATTGTTTTATCCTGTATTTTGTTAGTTAAATCAAGCTGCATGGTCATGCCCATAACCACAGATTGGAGAAGCATCTGCTGCCAAAGATGAGGCCGTAGCCAGCACGTACATCATGGAGGGATGAAGAATCTGGTCAATGTTTCCATCTATCCCAAATTCCATGCACTTTTACACCTCGGTTTCTTTGCATTTGTTGTTTTGTTTGCCCTAATAATGTTTCATTGCTACCTTTGAAATCTGATAAACTCCCTAATTATCATTCAATATGCAGTTAAATAATATCTGTGATATTATCCTTTCCAAGTAGGCAGACTGTTTCTCCTTTTTCTGTGCTAGCATGGATAGAATTTTATAGATTCTTTATTGACATATGTTTTATTAAATAATTTTAAATGTAGAAAATCTCTTATTATCCATGTACCTGACTCGTTCACAGAGAAAACAGGGGATCCTTTAGGTTAGGGACTGGATAGTCCTTTGCTGGACCTATGGTATGTATCCATTAAAAACTGCTGAAAGACTAGAAAAATTTCACTCCATCTGTTCGGATGGATGGATTTCTGATCAGATCTGTGAGATATCAAAATCATTATGGATAAGGGAGTATAAGGAAAAATAAAAAGGAACTATTTAATATTTTTTCTACTATAAGACCCAAATTAATCATAGCTTTCTGTATGACTTTTAAGGAAAGAAAATGTCAAATATACAGAGATAGAGAATATACAGAGATGGGTAATAACATATTGGCCATCAGCGGTGGTGAGGAAATGGGGAGAGGTAGTTGAAAAGATACAAAGTGGCAGATATAAGGAATGAACAAGCCTAGAGATCTAATATACCACATGAAGACTAAAGGTGACACAATTTTATTGAGGATTTCTTTTGTTAAATATGTAAATTTTAGCTGTTGTTGTCACTCACACACAAAATAGTAACTATGTGAGATGATAATTATTTTCATTTGCTTCACTATAGTAACCACTTTACTATACGTATTCTATAACATTGTGTGGTAAACGTCACGTATACACAATAAAATTTATTTTTTAAAAAAGTGCATATTAGTAGCTATAAGTTTGTCTTCAGCTTGACAAATCAGTCTCTAAGAAGAGGGCACTTTGTACCGATGCAAAACGAAAGGTTTTGTAATTATGGAAACTGTCCAGGCAGAGATAGGCTACCGGACAGAAATACATGTTAAAATACAAAGAGAGAGATATTGCTGAAGCTGACCTTGAAACTACATCCTGAAATTCGTTACTTAATAAGACAATTCCAACTCTTCTTACTTATCTCTAAACTTTATTAAGGCTAAGACGGCCAGAAAACATCACATGCATTTGACATTCAAAATAAAATGCAAAAACAACCAAACGAACTCAGAGAGAAGCTGCGAAACATTAGGATATTAGAAATTTTATTTTACATTTGTTAAAATAAAGAACTGGACTTTATTGGTTTCCTTTGGGAAGACGATTTAATCTATGATACTGGAGATAAGAGATGAAAGTAAGATGTGGTGCAATTACATTTATCAGTGAGATAATCAACCTGGCCTGTAACTAAGGTGAATACCTAGTTAGATTCATGGAAAAAAACACCATTAAATTGGTATGCCATGTACTTATATGCAGTAGGTTGTATTTTATTATTTTAAGACATAATTTCGTCTTATGGCTCAAAAACTCCACACTCACACAAAAATGTTTTTTTTTTTTAAAAATACCCAAACTTCCAGAGAGCCTCATTAGCAGTACTGGCATTGAGTATGTGAAATATTTTAAGGTTATTCATTATTTTTACATCATTTTATTCTATGGAATTTTCTATGAAGGTAACAAAAATGTCTTTCTATTTTCAAGTTTTAGGTAATAAAACAACATTTGCATTAGATAAGCAGTTTTATTTGAATACTGAATCTATGCCTACAACTAGATTACAGTCAGGTTGTAAATCTATCAGTAAGTAAAATCAATAAAAACCATGAAATTACTGGATTTATGGTTCTAACTAATTTATAATGGTACACAGGTGACTTGCTGCAATAGTAAGGTATTATATTTACTTCAGTATAGGATGAATATATTACAATTAGTTATTGATTTCAGCAAACTTTCATACATTATTTTCTTTTGTTATAAATGAGACTTATTTTGATCTTCCTCTTGTCCCCAAACCTATATATTATATTCTTAATCTTCAATCCCCAGACAAATTTTAGAATATAATAAACTACATGGGAAGCAAATGTTTTTTCAATAATAAAATGCTAAAAATGTGTAACTCATCAAAACTGCCAAAAAAAAACACACCCTTATTTTCTAAGACAAGGAAAGCAATGATACAAATTGGAAGCATCTCTTTAAACTTAATTCTAAGGTTAGACACATGCTATAATAGTTACTTTTATGATCATCTTTATGATTTCAGAGGCAAAATTCTCTAATTTAATGAGAACTAACAGAACAGTGTAAGATGTTGCATATTTAAATGTAAATGTGAAACAAAAGAGGCACACTGTCTTAGTATGTTTGGACTACTTTAACAAAACACCATAAGCCAACTGCCTTATAAACAACAGAAATGTATTTCTCACAGTTCTGGAGGCTATGAAGTCCAAGGTCAAGGATCCAGCAGATTTGGTGTCTTAGTGAGAGCCTGCTTCTTTGTTCATCACTGTCTATGTCTTTCCTCACGTGGTAGAAGGGGCAAGGCAGTTCTCTGGGGCCTCGTTTATATGGGCACTAATACCATTCACCAAGTCTCCCCTCTTATCACCTAATCGACTGTCAAAGGCATCACCTCTTAATATCATCACACTGGGGATTAGGTTTCAAAACATAAATTTTGGAGGGACACAAATATATCAACCACGGAACATGGGTGAATAAGACTGTCACGGGTATAAATATTCCTGAAGTTCCATCAAACCTCACAGAAAATTACTTTCTTACAAAATAAAATACATTGCTTTAAATAAATCGTGCAGTTTTATACATATTACTTCAAATTTATAATGACTGAATAACTTGAAAGGGAAAATGTCTTTGTAATAGAAAAAAAAAGTTGACTATTATTTCTTGACACATATTTCTGTAATGATCTACTCTGGATAGATCATTTTTACTCAACCTTTCTACAACTATACTTGCTATGCAGACTTAGTTTTAGTTAGCCAAGATTTTGCAAACCATATTTTTGTCAAATCATGTGTAGTTCATTTGAGCATATTGTATACATCTGATTAATTCATCAAAATATAAAAAAGGTTTTGTGGTTATTATTACTTTCAAATTAATGATCATTGGTTTCCTTTTTCCTTTTAATATTTTCATAAATATATTTATTTTAAAAATGTTTGCAACTGCTTTTTAAAAAATACAGTATGTATATATATATCTATATATATAGATATATATCTTAATCTTGGTATTAATCAACATTCAAAAGTGAATTAATAGAATTTCCTAAGACATGGTGAAATATAATTTCTCGGCTGGCATGGTGGCTCACACTTGTAATCCCAGCATTTTGGGAGGCTGAGGCGGGTGATCACCTGAGATTAGGAGTTCGAGACTAGACTAGTCAACCAGGTGAAACCCCGTCTCTAAGAAAAATACAAAAATTAGTTGGGTGTGGTGGTGCACATTTGTAATCTCGGCTACTAGGGAGGCTGAGGCAGGAGAATAGCTTGAACACAGGAGGCGGAGGTTGCAGTGAGTGGAGGTCATTGCACCATTGCACTCCAGCCTGGATGATAAGTGCGGAACTCTGCCTCAAAAAAAAAAAAAAAAAAAAGAAATATAATTTCCCAAGGAAGATACACATGTATTCCTGGGGAAACCAGTAATACTTTCATAATAATTTAGCAGCCCATCACTGCAGGAATTCTTAAATTTACAGAGCTAAACATTGATACTATGAGCTGATTTTGAGGTACAGACTCCAGCAAATCAAATAAGACAGTATTTGGTTAATTCAGGAGGTCATCTGATATAGCCCAATGCCTCTAAACAGGCCTGCATTCAAAGAACACAGGTAATTATTTGTACACCTTTTTTTAATCCTAGGATTTCTGCCAACACCTCAATTAGGATCATGATGTCACTTAGTGTAATAAGATATGCTGCTTCCTGGAATTACTCACTTCACTTAGTTTACTCTCTGCCTACATTATGGCCATCGTGAGGCCAAAAAATGAGTTGGTATAAGACTTTATTCAGACCCACGATGATGGGCCGGATAAATATTTCATATACCTGATTACCCCAGAGTCATCATTTTATAGGGTTCAGCCATAGGACTCAATGACTTCCCTTCACCATTTTCTCCCTTCCCAAACTTGGAAGACTTTGAGAGAGAGGGATCTGGGATGGATGGCTATATGGTCTTGTTGATCATCAATGCTACATGTTCTGTCTGTAAAAATGTGTAAATGTATTTTTCATAAGCTTGACTGCGTGGCGATGACACCACAGAGCATAGCATAGTCCTGTGACAATAACTGTTATAATGATCACAGAAAGTCTTAAGCATTTGCTTATTTAATATTTGAAAAGGTAGTCTAATTTTTTTTGCTGGTATTTAGTATGTAGGCTAATTTGTGTTTCATGTATTTATTCATGCAAAGAAAAAGAGAAATAAAACAGATTATGTAATGACTCTTACAACTTCTGATAATGTGTTGAGTCAGGCCCTATTTCATTGTGCCTACAAACAAAGGTATCATTACAAGCCAATACAACCTCTCATGGTGCTATGATTTGCATATGGTTTGTCCCCACCAAAACTCACGTAGAAATTTAATTGCCAGTCTAACGGTGTTAGAAGGTGAGGCCTTTAAGAGGTGATTAGGTTGTTAAGATTAATTGATGTGTTTTTCATGAGACCGGGTTAGTACTCTTGAGAGCAGGTCGTTTAAGGTGAGTCGGCCTCCTTTGCCCCTATCTCTTTTGCAGGCACTCATTTGCTGCTCTTGCCAGTGCTCCCTCCCATGAAATGCCATCTGCATATGACACAGCATGTGGCCCCTCCCAAAGGCGACTGCACAATCTTGAACTTACCAGTCTCCAGAACTGTGAGCTAGATAAACTTCTGTTCTTTATAAACTACCTAGCCTCAAGTATTCTGTTATAGCAACAGAAAATGGACTGAAATACACATTGATGCTTTGAAACCAAATAAGTAGAAAAGTGCATTCATAACATATTCTTAAAATAAGAAAACTGGCCATTTTGAACAGATCAAAAATTATTATACAGGGTTTGAGTTGGCAGCTTAAACTTTTTGTTAAAAGCAATAGTTGCAATTGTTGTTTAGTAATAATTCTAAATTAGAAAAGAATTTAAGTCACAGAGATTTATGGATTGGCACCAAATTTGGACTTTAATTTTTTGTGGGGTGACTATTTAAAATCAACAGGAAATATAATAACATGGGAGTTTCATACATAAATAAGTTATGGATTGAAAAATGTATCCAAAACTTATCTTATTTGTTGAAATATTAAAACTTAATAATTAATGGAACGTTTATATGTTTGCAGTTATATAAGCTTTGAAATGATGTAATATTTTCTTCTTTCATAGTACTTGTGGCAGACATCATTGGTTAGACAATCTAAGAGTGAGCTCTTCCCTATATCTTAATTGCTAATCTTGAAATATTAAAAAAAGATAATAGATTAAGCATATTTCCATCTGAGTTGCACCTAAGATTGGCCACGGCAAACTAGATGAATTAAGAAGTCTGCTTGAGAGGTTTATGAATATTGTTCTCTCATTGCTAAAAAGGACATTTCTGGAGAACAGCCCTGTGTACTTCTGGCCACTGTTTACTGCCGCTTCTGAATGTCTTCATTAGTCATGATGCTAAAAGCTGAAGTCTATTTGCAACCATGAAATGAAAACTTTGGAACAAAGAAGACAGAGAAAAACCTGGATTCCTGATGATATTTTGAATAGCTGAAGGAATGCTCAGAAAAGCGTACCTCTGAATTTCTTTTCAAGTGAGAAAAATACTTCTCCTCCCACCTTGTTTAAATCTCTGTTACTTTTATTCACTTTTATCCACAAACATTGGCATTGCATACACTGTTCTCTGGAACAAAGTTAAAACTCTCTGTAAGCATTTGGCTATTTTGCTAAAACAGAATCATGATTTTCACAAATTCTAAGAAATCTAACTAGTTTGATTTCTATGAATCAATATCTTCCTCAGGGATTTCAGTTTTATTGCAAATTTTCATATAGATGTATATATATAGTATGTAATATATAGATAATAGCAAGTTAATATCAAAATAACAATATAAATTATATTCATTGAAAATACTATTTCTTTTTCTTACTAGTTTTATATAATAAAACAGATATATACTTTTCTTCTAGAGAAATTGATCAACATGAATATAAGCACTACTTTTTAGTTGCCCGTGGCATATTACATAATTGCATTGGTTATATTAAAATACTGAGTCAATCTACAAATACTTGATTTAGAGCTTATTGATCTAGTGCTTCTTCAACTATCATTATTTTCTTTGCCTGAAGTGATGTACAAATTGCATCTTTTAAAAAAGAATAATATTGTTTACAGTACAGAAAACAGCCTCCTTTATTTCTGCCACTTGTCCGGATTAGGCTAGCTTTATAGTAAAGCAAAGGACAAATTGGAAAAATCTTGGTTCTTAGTCTGAGCTCCCAAAACATTTTCACTTAAAAAATTTAAAAGGATTTTGTATTTGTTTAGGACATTCATTGTTTTCTAAAGGCTTTTACATATATTACCACGTTGAGTCTAAGAAGAATTTCATGTTTGTTTGAAATATTAACTTTATTTTTCAGGTGAGGAAATTAGAATTCAGAGATGCCAAGAAATTGCTGAAGCTCATCTAATTAATAAATGGCATACCTAGACTTCAATGTAGAACTTTTGACTCCTGGGCTCTTTTGATCATTTTCAAAGCAAAAATGTTTTCATGAATAAATTATCCATAGTGTTTTCAAGATTTTCTTTTTGTCTTTGACTCTCAGCATTTTTACTGTTGCATATTGGTTTGTGGGTCACCTAACGTTGACCCTGTTTGAAGTTTTCAAGCTTCTTAGATGTGAACATAATGGTTTTTCACTAAATTTGGGAATTTCTCAGCCATTTTTTTTTAGATTATATTTTCAATTTCTTCCCTCCTTCTGCTGGTGCCATTGTGAGTTTGTTGCTGTGATTAACTGTGTCCCACATTCCTCTGAGGCTTTCATTCCTTCCTTAGCTTGCCAAATCTCTATTACTCTATCTTTAAATTTGCTTATTTTTTCTTCTGTCAACTCAAATTTGCTGAATAGCCTCTCCAGTACATTTTTAATTTTCATTGTTATAACTTTTTAACTCCATAATATTCATCTGTTAGTCTTCTATAAATTCTTAACTCTATTGATAGGCTTTATTGGATGCAACATTTTTCTCATATCTTTCTTTTCTTCATTAAACATGGTTTACTTTAGTTCTGTGAACATGTTTATACTGGCTCCTTTAAAGTCTTTTCCTGGTAAGTTTGACATCTGGTCTTTCTCACAGGCAGTTTTGTTAGCTACATTTTTTTTTTTTCAGTGTATGGGTCTTATTTTTACATGTCTTAGAATTTTTTGCTGGGAACTGGACATTTTAGGTAATACACTATAGCAACTCTGGGTACTGGCATTCTCATCCTCCTCCGGGGCTATTATTATTTGTTTATCTATTTGTATAGTGACTGAATGGATTATTTTAGTGAAATTCATCCTAATGTCCCCACCTCCCATTCCAGTGTTCAGCTTCTGCCTTTGCTTCTCAGGGAGATGCACCCAGGAACGACAGAGGCATTGGTAGGACTGAATTTTTCTCTGAGCATACCAAGCCCTTAAACACCACTAATTGTCGGCTGATTGCTACGTTGCTTTTGACAATGTTCTTGGGCATGAATTGCTCTGCACTCTAATTCATTTAATTCTGGCTCCTTTGAAGGAAGACTTTCTGCAGTCAGTGTTTGATTTTTGGTCTGACTCAGGGAAGGCTCCTCCCAGATGTCCTTACCTGGCTCTCTACTACAACTTGCCTACCTGCAATTTAGCCTGTATCTTGAATCTCCTCACAATTGCTTTTTACCACAACTCCACAACCGTCTGTTTTTGTTGTTGTTGTTGTTGTTTGTTTTTAGAGACAGGGTCTCAGTCTTGCCCAGGTTGGAGTGCAGAAGTGAAATTATGGAAACTGGTTTGCAATCTTGGGTTCAAGCCATCCTCCAATGTTAGCTTCTGGAAGTGGTGGGATTACAGGTGTGAGCCACCATGCTTGGCTTCCACTGTTTCTGATAGTACCTGTAGGCTTGAACTTCTCCATTCTCTGTTGCAAATACACTCACTTTTTTTTTTAATTTTAAAAAAAATTTTTTAAATTTTCCTGGGAGGAGTTAAAGAGCAGTCTGTTTTATGGTCTGTTTCTCCCTTCAGGGCCTCTTCGAGCCGGGCGCGGTGGCTCACGCCTTGTATTTCCAGCACTTTGGGATGCCGAGGCCTGTGGATTGCTTGAGCTCAGGAGTTCGAGACCAGCCTGGGTAACATGGTCAAACCCCGTCTCTGCTGAAATGCAAAAGAAATTAGCAGGGCATGGCGTCGTGCACTTGTCGTCCTAGCTACTCGGGAGGCTGAGGCAGGAGAATAGTTTGAACCCTGGAGGCAGAGGTTGCAGTGAGCCGAGGTCGCACCACTTAGCACTCTAGCCTGGGTGATAGAGCGAGACTCCGTCTCTACAGACAAAATCTCTGAGCTAGCGCTCCGGAGCTGGGGAACAATGGCAAGCTTCTCTCTGAGCGACACAGCTGCTCTAGGAGCTTAGCAATGGTACCGGAAAGAACAGGAGCCTAGGTCCCCTTGTCTTGCCTCTCTGGCGTGAGACAACCATGCCATGAACCCAGCACAGGTGATATGGCCCCAGGATTTTCACCATGAACACACAAATAAATGAGACCCTCTGTTCTACATAAGTGTCCCACGTCACAATCCCACTTGCCTAGGATTTAGTCACAGGAACAGATAGCTGGGGGCAGGATAAGGAATCCTGGCATCCTGCTCCTTCCAGTAAGAAAGCCCCCTATCTGGGCACTGGGAATAGAGGAAACCTGTATTTTTGGTTGCAACAGTCTGAAGTGGGGTCTTTGCCTCACTAAGTTGGGAGGGGTAGGAGAGAGAATGCTCTTGGTTTAAATACCACAAACGCCTGCGTTTCTTTAAAAGTTTTGTGGGTGTTATTCAGCAGATGCTGCTTCATTTCCTGACTGCCCCTAAGACCATCTCCCGTTGTTTTAAGTAGTTGTAATTTTTTGCTGTTATTGTTAGTTACTTCACTCTCACTAGGATGAGGTCACCCGGCAGAGCTCCTCACACTATTTTTTTTTTAAACAAGCAAATAAATCAGTTTAATTCAAGTAATAGAATATGACTTCACACAAGAAAAATATTTAAGCAGAATACAAAAAATACTCATCATAGAGAAAAAATTTACAAATAAAATGGCATTAAATGTAACATCCCTAAATGTAAACCAAAATTTAACATGAAAGAGGGGAAAAGATGTTATTTGCAACACATGTAATCACAAAGACATATTTTGGGAATGTACAGATAAGTTCATGTAAACAAGAGAAAGAGAGAAAACTCATGAGAACATAAGCTAAAACGCCAACCAGGCATAAGTTAACATATACAAGACACAAAGTGAGATATTCTAATGATTTAGTCAGTATGATAAAGAAATGTGCTTAACCTTAACAGTAACCATGAAAACGCAAATTAAACAATAATAAAATTCATTATACATCTATAAGAATGGCTAGAATTTAAAGAACCAGGGGATGGCACATAAGGGGCAATTATAAAATTCTCATATATCGATAGTAGACATATAAATTGTTATAATCATTGCAGAAAGTAGGAAATATTGATTAATTTGAAGATGTATATGTCCTATGACTAAGCAATTCATTCCTCAATGTATACTAGTAAAAAAATACTCTGACTCACATTAAAATAGTTAGGAAGACATTATTCGAGATTATTGTGATAGGGGAAAGAGATTGGGCTCCTGATACAGGAGAGACATCTGAGGATTTATAGTCAAAGAGTAGAGTGAGGTGGTCAGTGGACAGAAAATTACTAAGCTTAGGCAGATTTTTGATAAACTGACCTAACAGATTTCTTGCAAAAGTTAAGCCAAGGACTTAAACGTAAGAGGTGATCAGATACTGAGTGTGGGAGGATTCTCAAACTGGCTTAGCCTAATACTGGCTAATACTGGGCTAAGGAGGCTGAAGGCAGGATGGGGCCAAGGTGGAAGCCTTATTGAGAGGAGGCCTCAGAAGAGCCTAACATTTGGTTAAGGAGAGAGTCTGTCAACACTCAAGAAAAACAGGTATATGTGTTCTAGGAGAGATACAATGTGAATGGTGAATGTTCATAGGATCATTATTCATAACTGAAAAAATTTCAAAATAATCTAAATGTTGATCAGCAGTAGCATGAATAAATAAATTGTGGTATATTTACATAATAAAATACTTTAAATTTTGAAATGCATGACCTACAATTATACAAAATAATACAAATGAATTCAAAAGCATCATGTTTAATGTGAACAAATGATGAAAGGTAAAAAGTATATATATGTGTGATTCTATAAACCTAAAAATTAAGCAAAGTAGTACTATAATATGTAGGAATGTAAACTTGGGTAATGAAAAGACAACCAATGAATCGATGACATAATTTCAGATAAGTAGTTATTTTTGAGAGGTATGGGGAGGGTTATGACAGAAACAAACCCCTTAGGGTACACTGGCTTTCTGTCAATATTCTAGTCCTTGCTCTAGGTAGTAGTTATGCATGTGCTTGCTATGGAATAAGTCAATAGCTGAATAGTTTTTCTTAATATACTTGTCTGCATGAGATAACACTTTACAATAAAAAGAGTTGACATATCTATTCAAATAATCTTTTAGCGGCCCATTTCTTTTTTCTATTTCCATCTATTCACTTTATTATTATTATTTTATTTATTTATTTTTATTGTACTTTCAGTTGTGGGGTCCATGTGCAGCTCTTGCAGAATTGTTACATAGGTACACACATGCCATGGTGGTTTGCAATCTCCATCCCCCTGTCACCTACATCAGGCATTTCTCCCAGTGTTATTTCTCCCCATCTTCTCTGCCTCCTGCTGTTCCTCCTCAGCCTCCCACCCTGCAACATACCCCAGTGTGTGATGTTGCCCTCTCTGTATCCATGTGTTCTCATTGTTCAACACTCACCTATCAATGAGAACATGTGGTGTTTGGTTTTCTGATCGTGTCAGTTTGCTGAGAATGATGGTTTCCAGCTTCATCCATGTCCCTAGGAAGGATAGGAACTCATTGCTTTTTATGGCTGCATAGTATTCCATGGTGTTTATGTGCCACATTTTCTTTATCCAGCCTATCATTGATGGGCATTTGGGTTGATTCCAGGTCTTTGCTATTGTAAACAGTGTTGCAATGAACATACGTGTGCATGTGTCTTTATAATAGAATGATTTATAATCCTTTGGGTATATACCCAGTAATGGGATTGCTGAGTCAAATGACATGTCTATTTCTAGATACTTGAGGAATCGCCACACTGTCTTCCACAATGGTTGAACTGATTTACACTCCCACCAACAGTGTAAAAGTGTTCCTATTTCTCCACATCCTCTCCAGCATCTGTTGTCTCCAGATTTTTTAATGATCGCCATTCTAACTGG
>CAUYLG010004743.1:0-88877 GCA_963573385.1 Cacajao melanocephalus
ACATGTGAAGAACATGCAAGATTGTTGCATAGGTACACACGTGGCAGTGTGATTTGCTGCTTTCCTCCCCTTCACCTATATCTGGCTTTTCTTCCCATGCTATCTCTCCCCACCTCCCCACCTCCCACTGTCCCTCCCCTAATTCCCCCCAACAGACCCCAGTGTGTAGTGCTCCCCGCCCTATGTCCATGTGTTCTTATTGTTCATCACCCGCCTGTGAGTGAGCTCACAGAAGTTTCTTATTATCCACCTTCTGAAGCCTGATTCTGTCAATTCGTCACACTCATTCTCCGTCATGCCTTGTTCTCTTGCTGATGAGGAGCTGCGATCCCCTGTAGAAGGAGAGGCATTCTGACTTCGGGTGTTCGCAGCCTTTTTGCACTGGTTTCTTCCCATTTTTGTGGATTTATCCACCTGTCGTCTTTGTAATTGCCGACTTTCAGATTGGGTCTGAGTGAACATCTGGCTTGTTGGTGATGAAGTTTTTTCTGTTTCTTAGTTTTCCTTTGGCGGACGTCCTTTCCCCACAGAGCTTGGCCTTCCCGGGTTCAGCTGTGCTTGATGTGAAACTCTCAGTCCTCAGTGCTTCCAATTGCTGTTCTCCTTGTGGGGATGGGACCAGCCGAGCCCGACTCGAAGGGCCCCCAGTCGCATATACTCCGCACAGAGAAGTGCTGCGCCGTCCAAAAGAGTCACGATGGTGACATGTGTGGCTCCTCCACCGGGAATCTCCCAGTTTGTGGTCCACAGAAATTCGTCTGAAAGTGCGGCGTCCACTTGCTCTCTGCGCTTTCACTGGGAGCTACAATCCTGAGCTGTTGTTAATCGGCCATCTTGGATCTCTCTGGCTATTCTTTCTTTTGAGGCTAAGTTTAATGATGACAGGAACCTTATCTGTTTTTTGTGTCACTATGTCCCTAGTATCTTCAGTAGGGCCTGGCAAGGAGTTGATCCTCAAATCTCTAAATTTTCAGTGTGTCACTTTAGAAAATCTGTAGTTCTTTGCAAATAGGGTACAGGTGTCAATTTTGTTTCTAGAAAGGTTCTCCATTTTGGAGCAGAATGGATACACTCTGGTGTAAAATTGCAGTTATCAGTTATTTGGTTCAGAATGTTAAATAGATGACTTAATGTGATCACTAAATATTTTTGCCTGCCTGTTTCCTGAAAAAGCCAAAATATGGGAAATTAAAAAAGGATGACATAAATTAGAATTTGTATAATAATTTAGCATTTTTGGTGTTTGCATTATTCTCTGCATTTTCACTCTGCCTTGCAATTCTTGTGAAATGACTGGGCAAGAGCTTTTTAACCAAGAAATAGGAGAGCAAATTGACTTCAGTCATTAAAAAAATCCCTGTGCCTGATACTTTTATTAAAAACCCACACCCATTTCTGTCAGATGAGGTCATGTCAATCCTTAAACTTTGCTTTTAGACTAAAGGTAAAGGGAAGCATGATATTGATACAAGATTGATATGACTTCCCCTTGCCTCTCTAGTTTTCTTTTCCTTTTTTCCCTCATACTCTGGTGCTTCAAACATCCACATTTAATTATGTTCTGGCAGCGTTCCTTTGTAGTGCTAGTCCCTTTGCCTGGAATGTCTGTCTCCCCTATTTCTTCTGCCTAACTCTTGCTCATTCTTTAGGCTTCACCTTAGTTGTGTCTGCCTAATGGAAACCTTTTCCTTGGTCCCAGAAGACTGGATTTGATCTTTCCTCGTACTTCTGTATATACCCCTGCATGACAGATTGCTTCTGTTTGATATTTCTGATCTACGCTTTCCTTTCTTTCTCCTTTTCTTTTCTCGGTAGGCTTACTTGTATGGATTATGTCAATCAGTATCTGTGACTTGGACTTCACAGTTCAGCCAATGTAGAAAGCAGCTAGATTGGAAGCAGTGAGAAAGGCCAGCTCAGAATATTTATTTCCCGGATTTCTTTGCTGTGAGGTTACCTTGGGTTGGCTGTGTCACAGCACAGGTACTAGCCCAGGTGGCCTTCTCTATGTGACTTTCTGTTCCACATTGTGGTAATCTCTCCCACCCCTTGCCATTTGGATTTAGGAGTACTGCTCCTGCTGTTAGCTCCGCTTCCTGTATTTCCATGTGTTCCCCTTTCTCCTCATTACTCCATCGTGTTTACTTCCTTTGTATGTAAATACTCTGTGAACGATCCTCATTGAAATATTTTATTAGTTTTTGATCGGAAGTCTAGCTAGTATATCCCTGACATATGTTATTGGTGATACTGCCTTCTCTATCTCAAACAATTGCCTGTTTTTGCCTTTGCCCTCGTTTAGATAAACAGGAGCCTCGGTCAGTGAAATTCTAAACCACTCTACCTGCTTTAGACAGGACAGTGCTGTTTTAGTTTATATTATATATTACGATTCTCTGTAAGACTTGATTTGAAATTAGGGTTGAATAATAAAAAAGGTTTCAAAATTATTGACTACATGGGGGAAAAAATCCTGAACTATTTTTAATGGCATTTACTTAATTTTTTGCCTTTTCCTAACTCTTCTTGGACTTTTAACTTCCAGGGATAACAAATGTTCTCTCCCATGTTAGTGTCTTGACATATGTTATTACAGACAAGCTTCACCTAGCTAATGCCTATTCTTTTTTTAGTTCTTATTAACCTTTTTTAAAAGGGTGGTTTTCTCCTGATTCTCCTTTCTGACCTGTTTCCTGCCAGCACCCATGCTATTATGAGTCTCTGTTAACTATTTTTATGGCATCATATACTTTCCCTTCATAGCATTTATTTGAATTATATAGCTACTTGTCTGATTGTTCGGTATGTGCCTTCCATAGGAGGTCTATTATGGCCGTTCCTCCATTCCCATTGTCTAGCGTGCATGCATGCATTTATCCAACAAATAAAAGGGAAGGATACTAGAGTGGAAGGACGATCACATCATCTCTTTGGAGGAATATGATGCAGAATTTAGGGCCATTAGAATTCCTCAGTGTTTTGAATGAGGCCGTCCCTTTTTACTTTCAGTTAATGAAAAATCACTGTAATTTTTTAGAGAAATTTTATTGGATCGCATTCTTCCTCAAATTAACAGAAAACTGATCACTACTTCTGAATCAGTGTACTAAAAACACAATGTCCTATTACTAATTTTTGCAAGCAAGTAATAAAGATGACTTAAAACATTTTTGGGGGAACAGTTTTAAATTTGTAGAAAAGTTACAGGCATAGAACAAAGAGATTTTTGTTTTGAACAGTTTGAGAATAACTTGCTGGTATGATGCCCTCATTGCCCCTGAATACTGTGGTGTTGTATTTTCTTTTCTTTTCTTTTCTTTTTTTTTTTTTAGACAAGGTCTGGTCCTGTCGCCTAGGCTGGGGTACAGTGGCGTGATCTTGGCTCACTGCAACCTCTGCCCACAGCATCAAATCATCCTGCCACCTCAGCCTCCTGAGTAGCTGGGACTGCAGGTGCATACCACCATGCCCGGCTAATTTTTGTATTTTTTCTAGAGACAAGGTTTTGCTATGTTGCCCAGGCTGGTCTCGAGCTCATGAGCTCAAGTGATCTGCCTGCCTTGGCCTCCAAAGTGCTGGGATTATAGGCGTGAGCCACCATGCCCGGCCAGGATGGTGTGTATTTTCTAGAAACAAATACATTTTACTTCATCACCGCAGTATGCTCATCAAAGTCGGGTGATTACCATTGATACACTGCTACCATCTAATTGTCAAATTGCATTCAACTATGCCAGTTGTTCCAAGAGTTTTATAGGAAAGGATCCATTTCAGAAGCATTTAAATATCGTGTCTCTTTCTTCTTCAGTCTGGCACAGTTCCTCAGTATTCTCTTGACCTCAGCTGACCTTAATCCTATTTTTTTGAGGCAAGATCTTGGTCTGTCACCCAGGCAGCAGTGCAGTGTCCCTGTCATGCCTCATTGCAGCTTCCACCTGCTGGGCTCAAATGGTTCTCCTGCCTCATTTAAAATTTTTATTTTGTAGATTTGAGTTCTTACTATGTTTCCTAGACTGGTCTCAAACTCCTG
Organism: Cacajao melanocephalus; assembly: GCA_963573385.1. NCBI lineage: Eukaryota > Metazoa > Chordata > Mammalia > Primates > Pitheciidae > Cacajao > Cacajao melanocephalus. The sequence goes on from CAUYLG010004743.1 coordinate 4,031, forward strand.
GGTTCAGTGATCCCCTCTGCCTTGGCCTACCAAAGTACTGGGATTACAGGTGTGAGCCACCATGGCCGGCTGACCTTGATTCTTTGGAAAATTTATAGCCAGTCGTTTTGTAGAATGTGTCTCAATATGGGGATGTGTAATGGTTCCTAGTGATTAGTTTGAGGTGATTTTTTTTTTTTTTTTTTTTTTTTTTTGAGACAGAATCTCACTGTCGCCCAGGCTGGAGTGCAGTGGCGCAATCTAGGCTCAATGCAACTTCCACCTCCCTGGTTCAAGCGATTCTCCTGCCTCGGCCTCCTGAGTAGCTGGACAGCCATGTGCTACCATGCCTGGCTAATTTTTCGTATTTTTAGTAGAGATGGGGTTTCACCATATTGGCCAGGCTGGTCTTGAACTCCTGACCTCAGGTCATCTGCCCCCTTGGACTCCCAAAGTGCTGAGATTACAGGTGTGGACTACCACACCCAGCCCAATTCAGGTGATGTATAAAGATGACATTTTGAAGGCAGTAGTTTTCCTATTTAAAAGTTACTCCCACTGTCTTAGTTTTTTTCTTTTAACCTTTTTGTTGTTTATACTGTAAAATTTTTTCCCAAATGTTTTTAGTTTTGTGTCTTGTGAATCTATGATAATCTTTAAATCTAGAGAAAACCTGTAGAAAACTTGGCATGCCCATCAAGATGTGATATCCCTAAAAATATTTTGGAAGAGACCAGCAAAATGTACTGTAGAAGAATTTTTTCCAATTAATTGGGAATAATTTATTTTGCTATAATTTGTCCTTAAGATAATTTCTGATTGAAAAACTTTGGCTTTTGAATTGCAGGTGGTCCTTGAACTTCTAATGCATAAATAAGTATATGTAATTATGGCAGAACTTATTTCTAAAATAGCCTTCTTGGTTAAAACAAATTGTACACATTTCATCTCTCAGTTTTAGCTCTGAAATAATTTGAGAATCCAAACGAAGGCAGTCAGAATCACTGTTCTAAGCCTATTTTTAGATTTTTTTCCCCCTTTAGTTGGTTTCCTTTCTAGCCACCTGCAGTTTTATGTGCAGTTGCACGTGTTTATTTTTTCTAATTCCTCTCCCCGCTCCCCTGCCCTGAAGCTTGGCAAACAGCTTCTTTATTGGTTTTGGTTTGTTCTTTTTGAAGAGCAAAGTGTAAGTTATAAAGCCTTCATTGAGTATTTAAATTTATTTAAAAATATTTTTGAGAAGATACAGCATAATTGTGGAATACAGGACACACTGCCTCTAAGAATCTTTTTTGATTATAGTTCATCTGTATATTATTATATCAATGTACTATATATTAATATGCAGAATATATCTTGCAGCTTTTTTCTGTTTTAAAAGATTTGCCTGGATGACAAAGCTTTGGGAGACGGAACTGGAAAAAGGCTAAAAAAATTGTCTCTTCTAGTCATAACTGGATTCACAAAAATATAGTGATACTCATTTAAAAAAAACTTTTTTTTGCACTGTGGTTTGTATTTTCTTTTTTCTTTTTAATTTTTTTTTAGTGATACTCATTTTAATAGGAGTACTTATTTAATTTACATTTAATGTAGTTATTGATATATTTGAATTCAGATAAAACATTATTTTGTCTTTTCTACTTAGGCCATCTGTTCTCTTTTTTCTCCCTCCCTCCCTCCCTCCCATCCTTCCTTCCTCCCTCCCTCCCATCCTTCCTTCCTCCCTCCCTCCCATCCTTCCTTTCTTCCTTCCTCTCTTTTCTCTCTTTTCTCTTTCTTTCTTTTCTTTTGGATTAACTTCCTTTTGTTATATATGTATGTGCTGACTCCTGCTTGTGGTGAATTGTTTTCTTACGTGTTTTGTAAGTTTGTGTTGTGAGCTTATTTTAAGATCTCATCTGTTGAGATCTCTGTGCTGCCTAAGGGATATACCATTGATAAGCTAAGCTGAAGGCATATTCCCTATTCTGCTAAGTGTTCTAGGATGCCATCAGTCCAGGACTGTTTATAATTTTTGAATCTGAAAACTTCATGGAAACGTGTATACTTTCTAGAACATACCCCAATTCTATCTCAGTGTGTGTACCTTAGTTTTCTATAGCTGCTGTAACAAATTACTGCAGATTTAGTGGCTTAGAACACAACTTTATTATCTTACAGTTCTGGAGGTCAGAAGTTTGAAATGGGTTTCACTGGGCTAAAATTAATATGTGGGGAGGGCTGTGTTCCTTCTAGAAGCACTAGTGAAGCATCTGTTCCTTTGGCCTTTTTTTAGCTTCTAGAGGCCACCTGCACTTTTGGCGTATAACCCCTTTCTCCATCTTTAAGTCGCCAGTGGCCAGTTGAGTCTTTTTCATATGGCATCAACCTGATCAGTACTGACCCTTTGGCCCCCCTCTTTGGCTTATAAGGACCCTCGTGATTTCATTTGATTCACCCCCAAAATACTGGATAACACCCCATCTCAAGATTCTTAATCACATCTGCAAAGTCCCTTTTGCTATATCAGTTTCAACTTCCTACCTTCAGCAAGCCCAAAGGATATTTTAATTTTGTCCCTGTGTGGCATAAAAGTCCAAGCTCCTTTGCTAGAGGCCAAAAAGCTACTACAGAGTAGCTGCAGCCTCATTCATGTTTTCTGCTCTGATTTTTCGTCCTCTCTTTTTTCTAGTCTCCCTGGATTTTCTTTACTCTCTTTAGTTTTGGACTGTGAATTTTAAAAAGATACTTTTCACAGCATCTTTAAATCAAGCATTTTTAGGTGGTTTATAGTGGGAGAGAAATTGGGTTATCTAATGTGCCATATTGCCCCAGTTGGCATTGCTTATATTAGCAGGGTGATAATGACTTTAACAAGGCACAAAGTCTGTTACTTTGCTTTCCTATTATCTTTTAATTTAAAATGTTTTTAATGTCAGTCAAAAGCCCACAGTGAATCTCATCTTTGAAAAGTCAGTTAATTGTGATTAAAACTCAGTTTCTTCACCTGAACATTCTGCTCTATCTGATGTTGACAGGCCATGCTTTTTTTGTTTCTTTTTTTTGAGACAGAGTCTCGCTGTATTGCCATCCCGGCTCACTGCAACTTCTGTTTTCTGGTTTCAAGCAATTCTCCTGCCTCAGTCTCCCGAGTAGCTGGGACTACAGGCATGCACCACCACACCCAGCTAATTTTTTGTGCTTTTAATATAAATGGGGTTTCACCATGTTGACCAGGATGGTCTCGATCTCTTGACCTTGTGATCTACCCGCGTTGGCCTCCCGAAGTGCTGGATTACAGGCTGAGCCACCGCGCCTGACCCTTTTTTTCTTTAATCTGAATCAGCATGTCTTGGTTTACAGCTCTGACTCCACTATTCAACCAGACCAGGTTTTCCCTACCATGCCTTGCCTCCCTTCTTGACTGTCTGCTGAGATTCTCCCTCATTTTAAAATTTTCTGTGTATCTGTTCAAATGAGATTTGAGCTAAAGGCATACAGATACTCTTCTGTAGCAAGCTGTTATCTTTGGACTTCATTTTACAACCCGCACTTCCTCCCTGTGATAATATGTGAATGTGATTAAAAGCCAGTCACATACTACCTAAGGGATTATAATGACAAGCGGAATTCAGTGCTACCCCTTCCTATCCCTAGTTGTGCTTTCTAGAGCATTTATAAAGTGCAAATTGTATGCCAGGCTTTTTACGTAAATGAACACCTATGAATTCATTGATTCTTATAACAACCTCTTTTTACAGATGAAGAAATTGATAGACAAAGAGCTTATGCAACTTGTTCAGGATAATACATTTATTAAGTGGCATCATTTGAACCCAGCAGTCTGGTTTTAGAATCTGCTTGTTATGCGACGAATGCGGTGGCTCACACTTGTAATCACAGCACTTTGAGAGGCCAAGGTGGGTGGATCACCAGGTCAGGAGATCAAGACCATTCTGGCCATGGTGAAACCCAGTCTCTACTGAAATAAAAAAATTAGCTGGGTGTGGTGGCGCATGCCTGTAGTCCCAGCTACTCCGGAGGCTGAGGCAGAGGAATCACTAGAACTCTGGAGGGAGAGGTTGCAGTGAGCCGAGATTGTACCACTGCACTCCATCCAGCCTGGCAAAAGAGCAAGACTCCGTCTCAAAAAAAAAAAACAGAAAAAAACAAAAAAAACTGCTTGTTATCACTGTGCTATATTGTCCTTAGCTTTAGACTAAAAATTATTTTCCTTTAGACTTAAAAAAAATAAATTTTACTGTGTATATTTGAGGCTTACAATATGATGTATGGCAGGGGTCTGCAACTCCGGGGCCACTGGCCCAGTACCATTCAGTGGCCTGTTAGGAACCAGGCCGCACAGCAGGAGGTGAGGGGAGGGTGAGCAAACATTACTGCCTCCTGTCGATTAGTGGTGGCATTAGATTCTCATAGGAGCACAAACCCTATTGTGAACTGTATGTCCAAGGGATCTAGGTTGCATGCTCCTTATGAGAATCTAATGTCTGATGATCTGAGGTAGAACAGCTTAATCCCAAAAGCATTCCCCCATCCCCCTGGTGCATGGAAAATTGTCTTCCACAGAACTGGTCCCTGGTGCTAAAAAGGGGAGGGTTGCTGTGTTATGGAATATGTATAGATAGTAAATTAGTTACTATAGTGAAGCAGATAAACACATCTGCATCTGTCATTTCACAGTTACTTTTTTTAAGTGACAAGAGCACCTAAAATGTACCTATTTAACGAAAATCTTTAATACAGTAATGCCTTCCTTAATGACAGGGACATGTTCTGAGAAAGGTGTTATTAGGCCATTTTGTTGTGTGACTATCATAGAGTGTACTTATACAAGCCTAGATAGTATAGCATACTGTGTACCCGAGACCCTATGCTACAGCCTATTGCTCCTAGGCTACAAACTGTACAGTGTGTTACCATACTCAGTATTGTAGGCAATTGGAACACAGTGGTATTTATGTATCCAAACATATCTAAACATTGGGTACAGTAAAAATACAGTATTATAATCTTATGGAACCATTGTTATATATGTGGTGTGATATATATGTGGCCCATTGTTTGACCAAAATGTTATGTGACACATGACTGTACGATACAGATTTATTAACTGTAGTCCTCATGTTGTACATAGATCTGTAAACTTATTCTGCATATCAGTTATTTTGTATCTTTTGACCCACATCTCCCCCCCTTTTTTTCCCTAAAATAACCATGATAACCATTCATTCTGTATTTCTGTATATTTGAGCTCTTTTATTTTATTTTTTGAGACTGGGTCTCACTCTGTCACCCAGGCTGGAGTGCCGTGACACAAGCATGGCTCATTGCAGCTTCGACCTCCCAAGCTCAAGTGATCCTCCCTGCTTCCTTTTTTTTTTCTTTTCTTGAGATGGAGTTTTGCTCTCGTTGTCCAGGCTGGAGTGCAGTGGCACAGTCTTGGCTCACTGCAACCTCTGCCTCCCAGGTATAGTAATGGAACAGATACACAGTAATCCCAGCTACTCCCGGTAATCTCTGGTGGCACCTGCCACCACATCTGGCTAAGTTTTTGTATTTTTAGTAGAGACGAGGTTTCACCATATTGGCCAGGCTGGTCTTGAACTCCTGACTTCAGGTGATCCACCTGCCTTGGCCTCCCAAAAGTGCTGGGATTACAGGTGTGAGCCACCGTGCCCGGTTCCTGCTTCATTATCTTTGTGTATTTGAGCTCTTTTGAAAATATGTATATGTACCACATATAATTGAGATAACATAATATTTTTCTTTCTGTGTCTGGCTTATTTCACTTAGCATAATGTCTCCAGGTCATATGTTGTGACAAATGACAGGATCTCTTTTTTTTAAGGGTGAATAGTACTCCATTATATAGATTGCATTTTTCTTTATTTGTCCATCGTCAGTGGAGATTTAGGTTTCAATATTTTGGCTATCGTGATAATGCTTCAGTGAACGTGAGAGTGCAGATATTTTTACAAGGTGGTGATTTCATTTCCTTTGTGTATATGACCAGAAGAGGAATGGCTGAGTCATATGGTAATTCTATTTTTCATTTCTTTAGCAACCTTCATACTGTTTTCCATAATGGCTATATCAGTCTGCATTCCTGACAATAGTATATATACTAAGGTTCCCTTTACTCCACACCCTCACCAACATTTGTTATCTCTTGTATTTTTGTTAATAGCTATCTTTATGGGTATGACATGATATCTCATAGTGGCTTTAATTCGCATTTCCCTGATGATTAAGGATGTTGAGTACCTTTTCCTATACCTGTTGGCCATTCCTATATCTTTGGAGATATGTCTGTTCAGGTCCTTTGCCCATGTTTAAATCAAGTTACTTGTTTTTCTGCTATTTATTGAGTTGTATGAGTTCTTTATAAATTTTGAATATTAACCCCTTATCAGATATAGGGTTTGCAAATACTTATTTTTAAATCAAGTTACTTGTTTTTCTGCTATTGAATTGTATGATTTCTTTATAAGTTTTGAGTATTAACTTCTTATCAGGTATAGGGTTTGCAAATATTTTCCCATAGGTGTTTCATTTTGTTGATTGTTTCCTTTATTGTGCAGAAGTTTCTTAGTTTGATGTAGTCTCATTTATTTATTTTTGCTTTAGTAGCTTGAGCTTTTGGTGTGATAATCCAAAAAATCATTGCCAAGGCCAGTGTCCAGCGGTTTTTCCCTGTGTTCTCTTCTAGTAGTTTTATGGTTTCAGGTCTTAACATTTAGATCTTTTATCCATTTTGAGATACTTTTTGTGTATGCTACGTATGGGTCCAATTTCATTTGTTGGCATGTGAAAATTCAGTTTTTCTGGCATCGTTTATTGAAGCAACTATCCTTTTCCCATTGTGTTCTCTTGGTGCCCTTGTTGAAAATTAGTTGACTGTATATGTTTGGATTTATTTTTGGGTGTTCTATTCTGTTCCATTGGTTTATGTTTTCATCTTTATGCCGGTATTGCACTGTTTTCATTATTGTAGCTTTGTGATATATTTAAAAAATCAGGAAACGGGATGCTTCCAACTTTGTTTTTGTTTCTCAGTATTGCTTTGGTTATTTGGGATTTTTGTGGCTCTATATGAATTTTAGGATTGTTTTTTCTATTTCTGTGGGGGATGCCATTGGAATTTTGATAGGGATTGGGTTAAATCTGTATATTGCTTTGAGTAGTATGGCTGTTTTAATAATATTGATTATTCCTATTTATGGACATGGGATATCTGTCCATTTATTTGTGTCTTCTTCAGTTTCTTCATCAGTGTCTTACAGTTTTCAGTGTACAAATCTTTAACCTTCTTGGTTAAATTTACTCCTAAGTATCTTTTTTTGATGCTATCATAAATGGAATTGTTTTCTTGATTCCTGTTTCAGCTGGGTTAGTGTGTATAGAAATGTTACTGATATTTGTATGTTGATTTTGTATGCTGCAGCTTTACTGAATTCATTAGTTGCAGCAGTGTTTTTATTTTCTGTGGAATCTTTGGGGTTTTCTGCATATAGGAACATGTCATCTGCAAGTAGAGATAATTTTACTACTTCCTTTCTGATTTAAATGCCTGTTTTTTTCTTATTTGATTGCTCTTGCTAGTACTTCTAGTACTATGTTAAATAAAAGTTTGTATTTTAGAAGTCAACATGTTTTAAAGGCAATAGTCCATTTCTTCTAGCTTCCGGTATTGTCATTGAGATGTCTTATGTGTCAGTGATTCCAGATCCTTTGTGTATTCTGATCTGTTTCTCTCTGAAAACTTCTGGCATATTATAGCTGTGGTGTTTTGAAATTTCACAGTTATGTAACTTAGTATCGGTTTTTTTTGTTTGTTTGTTTTTTGTTTTTGAAATGGAGTCTTACTCTGTTGCCCAGGCTGGAATGCAGTTGTGCAATCTCGGCTCACTGCAACCTCTGCCCCCTGGGTTTGAGTGATTCTTGTGCCTCAGCCTCCCGAGTAGCTGGGATTACAGGCACGTGCCACCATGCCTGGCTAATTTTTGTATTTTTAGTAGATACAGGGTTTTGCTGTGTTGGCCAGGCTGGTCTCAACTCTTGAACTCAGGTTATCTGCCTGCCTTGGCCTCCCAGAGTGCTAGGAGTACCGGTGTGCATGCCTGGCCAGTTATAGTCTTTAAAAATTTTTTTTACTTTAAAAAAAAAATTCTGTAAAGAGATGGGGTCTTCCTATGTTGCCCAGGCTGGCTTTGAACTCCCAGGCTCAAGTGATTCTCCTGTCTCAGCCTTCTGAACAGCTGGGATATGCATGCTACTGTACCTGGCAGGTATTGGTCATTCATTTAATTTTAACATTTTTATTGTATTGATTGATTAACAGACAGGCTGTTGTTCTGTTGCCCAGGCTGGAGGGCAGTGGTGCAGTTGTAGCTCACTGCAGCCTTGAACTCCTGGGCTCAAGTGATTTGTCCTTCCTCAGCCTCCTGAGTAACTAGGACTACAGGTGCATGTCACCACACTTAGCATTTTTTTTTTAAATAGTGGCAAGTTTGTGCTATGTTGCCCAGACTCATATTGAACTCTGGTCTTAAGCGATCCTCCTACCTTGGCTTCCCAAAGTGCTGGGATTTCCAGGGCTAAGCCACCATGTGGTATTGGTCTTTTAAAAGTACCTTGTGCTGGTACTTGGTGAGCTCTTTTTAATCTGGAGAGATGCTACTGTATTTTTGGAAGATAATATTCTTTCTTTGAGGATTCCACCATATTCTCTGTTCTTTTTTTTTTTTTTTTTTTCTAGGTGTTCCATTCAGATACTGGACTTTTTGGAATAATGTATTTCTTTCTCTTTTCCTATCATAAATAATCACATATGGAATAATATTTCATTATTATTTTCCTTCCTAATTTTCACCTCCTTGGGAGACTTCCTGAGCTTCAAATTCCAGTGTGTCTGTTGTTAAGTTTTATTCCTTTTTTTTTTTTTTTTTTTAACTTTTTATTCTGCATATAAGTTCTTTTTCTTTTCTTTTTATTTTTTTTGAGACCGAGTTTCACTCTTGTTGCCCAGGCTGGAGTGCAATGGCGCAATCTTGGCTAACTGGAACTTTTTGCCTTCAAGCAATTCTCCTGCCTCTGCCAAGTAGCTGGGATTACAGGCATGTGCCACCACAACTGGCTAATTTTTTGTATTTAGTAGGAGAGGGTTTCACCATGTTGGTAGGCTGGTCTCAAACTCCTGACCTCAGGTGATCCACCTGCCTCGGCCTTGCAAAGTGCTGGGATTACAGGCGTGAGCCACCGTGCCTGGTCTGTTATTTGTATTTTTTAAAGTATTCTTCTGTTGCCTACAAAATCTATTTTTTTTTTCCAGGGTTTTTTGTTTTTTTCTTCTGTTTTAGGGTCTCCCGCTGTATGAAACGTTGCCCTCAAATAGTCTGGTGATCCTTGGCTTTCTGTTTATATCTAAGAATGAGGGACTAAAATGCTTAAGTAGAAACTCTTTAAGTATGTGACAGAGGCTATCAATTGGTGGTATAATATGGCCACCAGTTGATAGCCTCTGGCAATTGGTGGCCATATCATGTTGGTGGCTGAATCACACCACCGATTGATAGCCTTTGTCACATACTTAAAGATTGGTGCATCTCCAATTTCAGTGTGTGGAAGTCTTTTCTCTTGTGCCATTCTATTTCTGCAGTGGAGAATCTTCTAATTTCCTTCATGAGAGTCACATTCTTAAGGGAGAACATGGTGAGTGGAAAGACTGGGAACTTGTTCCATTTGCAGATACTCAGTTCTTCAGCTTTTTGTTGTTTCTGCTTTTAAAAGAAAGTTCTACTGAAACATAATTAACATCATGTAATTCATCTATTTAAAGTATACAGTGCATTAGCTTTTTCTGTGTTCACAAAGTTATGCATATGTTACCACAATCAATTTTAGAGCATTTTCATTACCCCCCAAAGAAACCCCATACCCCTCAGCTAATCACTCCCAATCATAGCATCCCCTCTTCTCCCAGTCCCACAATTAGTCATCTGTTCTTTGTCTGTATAGATTTGCCTACCGTGGACATTTCATGTAAGTAGATTCAAGCACATATTGCTTGAATATGTGCTTCTTAATTTGATATTTTCAAGGTCCCTATATGTTGTAGCATGCGTTAGTACTTATTCCTTTTTATTTCCAAATAATGTTCTGTTGTATGGATAGACCACCTTTTCTTTATCTGTTCATCATTTGATAGACATTTGGGTTGCTTCCACTTTTTGACTGTTGCGAATAATGCTACTGTGAACAATTGTGTACAAGTTTTGCAGGGACATATGTTTTCAGTTATATTGGTTGTATACTTAAGAGTGGAGTCGCTGGATCGTATGGTAACTCTGTGTTTCACTATTTGAGGAACTGCTGACTGTTTTCCAAAATGGCTGTCCCATTTTATAGTCCCACCAGCAGTGTATGAGTATTTCAGACAGACACTTGTTTTATCTTCACATCATTACAAACTTGTTTTGTCTAATACTATTTTTTTGAAATGGGGCCTTGCTATGTTGTCCAGGCTGACTTCAAACTCCTGGACTCAGTTGATCCACCCTCCTCAGCCTCCTGAGTATCTGGTACTACAGGCATGTGCCACTGCACCTGGCTCTATTTTTTTATTATAGCCAAGATTACTATGAAGTGGTATCTTACTGTGGTTCCTCACTTAAAGAACCTGGCTTCCAGAGGCTGTCTCTTGTAGGATAAATTGCCTTGCTGTGTGCAGATGTTTTAAGTTCTGCTGCATCTATTCAGATGAGTTAGCTGCCTTGCCTCGATTTGCTTTCTGATATTCAGAGATTTATTGGAAATACTTGTCCCTTATCCTTCTAAAAAATGTGTGTTTGTATATATATACAGATGAATTCTTTGGCAGTCATTTTGGTGACATTACAAGAGGGAGAGACATCAGTGTGTAAATCAATCCTCAGAGTTTAAACTGAAGTACCAACTTGTACTTTTAAATATCCTTTCAGTATAAATATCTCCAAATGTGGTCATTGTTTGTAAGAAGAATTATAGGACCAAAAATACTCCTATAATGAAGAAAAAAATAAGGAGGCCTAGAAAGGGCTACTACTAAGTGAATCCAACCAAATCTTTTCAAAGTTTTTAGATTTGAATCTTTTTTGATAATACTGATTTGCGCTGCTTGTTATATATGCAATATAGGTGGGGTATCTTATGAACTAAATAACAATTTCTTTCTCTCTCTGTCTATCTTACTCTCTTCCTTTCTTTCGAGTCTCGCTGTGTCACTCAGGTTAGAGTGGAGTGGTGCGATCTCAGCTCACTGAAACCTCTGCCTTCCAAATAGCTGAAATTACAGGTGATTCTTGTGCCTCAGCCTACTGAATAGATGGGATTAGAGGCGTGTGCCACCATGCCTGGCTAGGTTTTGTATTTTTAGTAGAGATAGGATTTCGACATGTTGGCCAGGCTGGTGTTGAACTCCTGGCCTCAAGCAATCCGCCCACCTTGACCTCCCAAAGTGCTGGGATTACAGGAGTGAGTCACCATGCCCCGCCATAAATAATAACTTCTAATGATGTCTAAGATTGCTAAGAAGAGTTGTATTTATTATTGGCTATAAGCTTTTCCTGGTTTCCCATCATCAGGTAAGCTCAGACACTTGCATACAAACTGGGAAACATAATAAAGAGCGAACATATATTGATTTTTCTACATGCCAGAAACTGTTGAAAATCCTTTCTATATATTGCCTTATTTAATCCTTACAATAACTGTGTGACGTTGATAACTGTTTTTTGCTTGTTTTTACATCTCATCTGTGTGGTAAAGAAACTGAGGGCATAGGATGGTTATGTAACTTACTCACATTCACACAGTTAGTAAATGGTACAACCACCTATTAAATCCACAGTTTGGTTCCTGAACTCGACTCTTAGTCATTAGACTATACTGCCTGACATTTGTAGATAATTTTATTTACTTCTTTTTCATTTCTTGAGACATGGTCTTGCTGTGTCATCCCGTTTGGAATACAGTGGCATGATCACTGCTTACTGCAGCTTCAACCTCCTAGGCTCAAGCAATTCTCCTGCCTCCTGTGTAGCTGAAGCTACAGGCGTGAGCCACTATGCCTGGCTAATGTATTTATTTGTTTTATTTATTTTTGGAGACAGGGTCTTGCTCTGTTGCCCAGGCTGGAGTGCAGTAGCACAATCTTGGCTTAGTGCAACCTCTGCCTCCTGGGTTCAAGGGATTCTCCTGCCTCAGCCTCCTGAGTAGCTGGGACTACAGGCGCACATGTCACACCAGCTAATTTTTATATATATTGGTAGAGATGGGGTTTCACCATGTGGGCCAGACTGGTCTTGAACTCCTGACTTCAAGTGATTCTCTCGCCTTGGCCTCCCAAAGTGCTGGGATTACGGTTGTGAGCCACTGCACCTGGGCCTTCGCCTGGCTAATTAAAAAAAAAATTTTTTTTAATAGACAGGGTCTCACTATGTTGCCCAGGCTGGAGAATGTAAAATATATTATCTTTTTAAGAGACACTCATGAAATATTAAAACAAATGTTAGTTGTTAGGTAAGGAGTAGTAGTAGGTTGAAGAATAAGTAAAAATTCATGACCTGATGCTTAGAAGATAAACTGTGATCTGATGTTCTATTAGAAGTTCATATTTAGCTTAGATTCTAGTTTGGATAAGAAATGATTATCACTAAATTAGGCAAAATTTTCCTTTTTGAGGTGGATATGTAATTACCACATAGAATATTTTGTAATTTGTCTTACATAATTAAGCAGGCGAAGAGGAGACAGAAAAATGTCATGGGAAGTATTAAAAAATTAGGCATGGGCCAGAATGTTAGTGACAGATTCAGTTTTTCCCAGGCCAAAATATTTCAGAATAATTCTGATCCAAGTGTTTTTTGTTTTTTCCACCAGAGTCTGATTTTGCAGCTCATCTTTTCTAAATAGATCTATTTTATGGTGTGTATATAGGTCATTCTGAATCAAGTTAACTTCGAAGTTGATTGGGACCTTGTTTCAAGCTTATTGAACAAAGATCTGTAACACAGAATTTTGGGCATAAGGCCATTTCCAGAGTCTGGTCCAAATAAGCAATGACAGACACAGATTGTCTCTTTCTTGGCTGAGGCTTTCTTTGTGCAGCTTGTCTCTGGACTCTCTTCTTCTTCCCTTTTAATACCCCCCTCCCTTTTCTTTTCAGGGTAAAAATATTTCTATTTTCATTCTGTATTTTATTTCGCAAACACTTATTGTGTTTTTACTTATGTACAAGGTTCTTTGCTTAAAACCTATAATGCCCTCCCTGTAGTAGCAGTAGCAGTTGTGAGGATAGTAGGCCTTCTGAGATGATGTTGTAGAAAAATACATGAAACTTTAAGTAGTGTTGCTGTGTCATACTTCTTTCCTGCCTGCCTTTCTGTCTTTTGATGATTAGGAAAGGTTTTTCTTTAAGATCTTTAAATATTTCCTCCAGAGTGACAAGGGAGAGGAAAAAGAACAAAATGAAAACACATTTCTATATAGCAGTTTAAAATAATCATATCTTAAAAGATAATTTTAAAATCTTGTCTGCTTATGGAGTTTATCATTTTATGTCCATATTTTATTTTAGAAAATGTTTTCCTCTCTCAATATAATTGCTTTTAGAATATTTTAATGTTTCCTTTAGAACTTTTGTTTACCACACAATTAATTTTATTTATTCAATTCTCAATCTGCTTATTTTTATAAAAGCCTTGCTTGACCATTAAAAAAGAAGTTTTCAAGTTTGGTCTCCTAATTTCCATAGTCTTTTCTTTATCTCTTAATTAGAGTTCAACTTAACTTTATTCATGCTATTTTAGCTTTTCTCTAATCTTGGAGAAGGTGTTGTCTTTTCATGCCTCTTTGCCGTGGCTTATGCTGTCCCCTGTGCTTGGATTTTGACCTTTTCCTCACTCTCCTTTTTACTCTTCTGCCTGCCAGATATGACTGGTAAAAATGGGGTTTCTTTCATGGAGTCTTTTGATGTTGCTCTAGGAGTATTAATCATTCTTTTCTCGGTGCTATTTGTGTGTAATTAAAGACTTAAAAATTGTCTTCCACTTAATCATTCATATGAATAAATGTAATATGTATTTTAACATTTATAATAAATCAAACATCTCTGAATCCACCATTAAAACTAAAAGCTAGAAAATGACCAATTCTGTTTCTTGTATCTGTATACTTCTTACCAACCACAAAAAGGATGTTTATCATTCCCTTGCACTTAACGTTTTAAAAAATCACATATATGTGTATTACTAAACAATTATTGTTTAATTTTGCTTGTGTTTGGGCTTATAACAATGGATTCATCCTGTATGAGTCTAGCATGGCTTGCTTTTTTTATTCAGCATTATAATTAAGATTTATCCATATTGCATATGCATAGTTCATTCATAGCAGTTTGTTCATTCTCATTAATGTATAATATTTCAAATATAAATATGCCATTTATTTGCATTTAAATTTAAGGATCTGGAATTAGTTTTCTCTTATGGTTTGAGGTAGGGATCCATTTTCAGTGTTCTATATGGCAAACTAGTTGCTCTACTCAAATAATACATTCTTTCCTACTGTGCTATCACTGTAAGATACCAAGTTTCCTTATAAGCATGATTTTGTTTCTGAATTCTCTTTTCTGTTGTATTGGTCCATTTAGCCCTGTAAGAACCCTGCTATCTTCTTTACTGTGGTTTCATATCTCAATAGGCAAGTTAGCGTCCTCCCTTCTCATTTTTCTTTTAGACCATATCTTAGCCATTGTTTCCCCTTTGCCCTCCCATATAAGTTTATAACCTTGAAAATCTCTGTTGGCATTTGTATTGGGATGCATTGAAGCTGTAGATCAATTTGGGAAGACTTGGCATCAAGATAACATTGAATAGAAGGGGGACAATTGGGTGTGTGGTTGTGAGTTGGTGGGGGTGTGTTGCATCTGGTTTTGAACACTGTTTAATTTTTTTTTCCAGGTTTTTTTTTTTTTTTCCAAACGTCTGTCTCACTGTTTCCTTATTCTCTCATTTATAATTAGAAGTAAAATTGGGTAGGGGAGAGAGTTTTTAGGGTTTTATTCAGGGTGTTCTAATAATTTTTGTTGTAGAATATTTTTGTTGATTATCTTATGTTCCATATTGCTATTAGTTTCCTCACAACTCTTGATATTATCTTTGCTTGTCATATTGAGTCTGCCAAAAGGGTTTTCCAGTTGTATTGTATTCACTCTGTTTTTTTTTTTTTTGAGATGGGATACTCTTACCTAGCTGTAGTGCAGTGGTGTGATCGTGGCTCACTGCAGCCTTGACCTCTTGGTCTCAGGTGATCTTCCTAAGTAGCTGGGACTACAAGTGTGTGCCACCATGCCCAGCAAATTTTTTTGCATTTTTTGTAGAGACGGAGTTTTGCCATGTTGCCTAGGCTAATCTCGAACTCCTGGACTCCTTGGCCTCCCAAAGGGCTGGGATTACATGTGTGAGTCACTGAGCCCAGCCAATATTAGCTCTATATTATGCCTCTTTCATTACCCAAATTCAGAGGTCTTGTTTGCTTTGTATTAGACTAACTACAACTATATCATTTTTACCAGCCCATTGCAGTGCAATTTCATTTTATGTGATAAAAATACAACATAAGTACTCACTTCTGCAGCACATATACTAAAATTGGAAGAATACAGAGAAGATTAGCATGGCTCCTGTGCAAGGATGACATGCAAAGTCGTGAAGTATTCCATATTTTTCTGACAAAGGTCTAATATCCAGCATCTAAAAGGAACTTAAGCAAACTTAAAAGAAAAAAAAAAAAAAATTAAAAAGTGGGGAAAGGATATGAACAGACACTTCCCAGAGGACATACATGGGGCCAACAATCATATGAGAAAAAATCAACATCACTGACCATTAGAGAAATGCAAATCAAAACCACGGTGAGATACCATCTCATGCCAGTCAGAATGGCTATTATTAAAAAATTTAAAAAATAACATGCTGGTGAGGTTATGGAAAAAAAGGAACACTTTTACACTGTTGGTGGGAATGTAAATTAGTTCAACCATTGTGTAAGACAGTGTGGTGATTCCTCAAAGACCTAGAGAAAGAAAGTACCATTTGACCCAGCAATCCCGTTACTGGGAATATATCCAAAGGAATATAAATCATTCTGTTATAAAGACACATGCGCATGTATGTTCACTGTAGCACTATTCGCAATAGCAAAGACATGGAATCAGTGTAAATGTCCCATCAGTGATAGACTGGATAAAGAAAATGTGTTACATACATATACACCATGGAATACTATGCAGCCATCAAAAAAACAAGATCATGTCTTTTGCAGGGACATGGATGGAGCTGGAGGCCATTATCCTTAGCAAACTAATGCAGGAACAAAAACCCCAATACTGCATGTTCTCACTTAAATGTAGGATCTAAATGATGAGAACAGATAAACACCTAGAGGGAACAGTGCACACTGGGGCCTACCAGAGGGTGGAGGGTGGAGGGTGGGACAAGGGAGAGGATCAGGAAAAACCTAGTGGATACTAGGCTTAATACCTGGGTAAGGAAACAATCTGTACAACAAACACCCATGACACATGTTTACCTATGCAATAAACTTACACACCTTACCCATATACCCCTGAACTTTAAAGTTCAATAAAACATAAAATATTAATAAATACAGAAAATTCCTTTTAAAATGTGAAGATTTCTTTCACATTAAAAATTTTGTGAACTATTATATAATTTCAAAACTGAACAGGGCAGTAAACAGTTTCTTTTGTTGTCATGTTTAGCCAGTAAATGGAAACACCATCATTTGTTACACTTCTTGAATTTTATGAGCTTTGAATTATGTAATGCAGATATAATTCAAATGTCTGTATGTATTCATGCTTTAAAAGATGATTCCCCCTGTACATGTTCATTCTATTGATTACTTGCAAATTTGTTTTATGTATATCATATTTTGATTTTGTCTGTTGTTCTTCAGGTGTTGACGCATCAAGCATAGTCTTCATTTATTGAGAACTTGTCTTTGGATTTTTATCTTTTCTCTAGTTAGTACCTTTGATGTCCCTACCTGTAAGATCCACTTTCCTTTTTCCTTTTTCCTGGTGTTGCAGTGCTTGAGGATAGAACTGGCAGACGGGAAGCTGCATGGCACCGAAGATATGATGCCGGGGGTGGGGGAGTGTGGGGGCCGGAGCTCTTCCCTTTGCTTCTGTACGTAACGAGGAGTGGGACTACATGTCCAGTTCCTGCCAAGAAAATGAGGGTGCACTTTTGTTTCAAATGAATTTTAGATTTAGGATTTGTTTACCTTGGAATCAGCTGAGTTTTCAAACTGCTAGTACCTTAATGTTTATTAGACTGGCTTTGAGGAGTCCTTCAAAGTTGTATTGCCAGTGGCAAAACTGGAGGTTTGAACCTAATGGACATTCATCATATTCAAATACATAATGTGATACGTTCATGTTTTCATATTAATATTTTAGAAATGCTTTATTTTAATTGAATAGTGATAGATTGGGTAGTTTGATAAATAAGTTTCAGATTTATTATTTTTTAGTACTTTTTTTATCTAGCAATGTTACAGTTTCTAATATGCTATTCCCATTTTATGTAAGCTGTATTAGTCTGTTTTCGCATTGCTGATAAAGACAAACCTGAGACTGGGAAGAAAAAGAGGTTCAATTGGACTTACGGTTTCACGTGGCTGGGGAGGGCTAAGAATCATGCCAGGAGGTGAAAGGCACTTACATGGCAGGGGCAAGAGAAAATGAGAAGGATGCATAAGTGGAAACCCCTGATAAAACCATCAGATCTTGTGAGACTTATTCACTACCATGAGAACAGTATGGGGGAAACTGACCCCGGGATTCAATTATCTCCCACCAGGTTCCCCTGACAACACCTGGGAATTGTGGGAGTATAATTCAAGAAGAGATTTGGATGGGGACACAGAGCCAAACCGTATCATAAGCAAAATGAAATTTTAGTTAATTAAAACTTCTACAAAATTTTATATCCATAAGCAAAAGACCTAGTATTCAAACCTAATTTTCTAGTTTCAAGTTTGCATGCTTTTTAAAAACAAAACAAAACAAAAAAAACAAAACAAAACAAAAACCAGTGGGGCTAAGGATTGCCATAGGGTAATCTTCTGGCCATTTAGTTCTTCTCAACTGGAGTTACTCTGATTTTTGTCTCTCATATTTAAACTAAAAGCTTATTGTTTTTTTTTCTGTCAGACTGCTGCCTTTGCTATGTGAAGTTGAAGAAAAAAGTGTGAAAGTAAGGAAATTTAAGTATGAGAAAGAATTAGTCTCACTGAAAAAGCTAACCCTCTCTTGGTGAACATATGCATGCTGTTGTTATACAAATGCTCCAAACCTGCTCTGTTCATCCTACCCGCTTTATTTGCTCACCCTGCCATATGGAGGGTTGTGCTTTGCTGGACGTGTTGTGTTTTGGACTTTTATGATTCAGAATTGAGAGAATGGAGAGGGAGTAGACCAGAGTAGAATTTTTCACATAATTTGAAATAGTGTCGTGAATAGTTCTGTAGTGTGTGAGTGAAGTAGGACGGGTGAAAAAAAAAAAGGTTGATTTTAAGGAGAGTGGTGCATTCCATGATGTTTGAGAAAAATAGGGAAAGAACAAGACATTTTGGTTGGATTTTTCTCTTGAGGATTGGGGACCATGTGGGATGCTCTTTTACCAGGGTTTAAACAGGTGAGATGTACACGTTTTTCATTTTGTTTTCTCACGTTTACTTCTTTTATAAAGATCTCCATGGTTACCCCATAGAGAGCAGACTGGAAAAAGGCCAGATTGGGTACAAGTGGACCAGTTAGAAGGCTGTTGCAGTAGCCAAGGTGAGAGATGATAATAGATTGAGTAGGATTAAAGTGTTGGAAACAGATTTCTGGTATTTAAAGGTAAATGTGACAGGATTTAGTGAAATTAAACATGAAGTAAATGCTAGATGTCTGACTTACATAAACAAATAGAGAATTGAAGTAGGAACATTGAAATAGAATTGAGTAGCCTGTGTGTTTGATTTTGAACACATTCACTTTAAGGTACCGTTGAAATATCTGAGAGAATGTCAGTTTTATGCACGAACCTACAGCTTAGAGGAGGGTTCTTGAATAGATACAGAAAAGCTTGTGTGTATATATGGTAATTTAAGCCTGAATGTGGATGAGTTTGCCAAGGGGTTGTAAAGAGAAAGGTGCTGAGGACTGAATTGCAGACACTGTTTATAAGATGACCTTACAAAGGAGATAGAGAATGAGTGTTTGGGAGAGGTAGAAACAAACCTAGGTGAATACTGGTCCATCGTTTCCGCCTTCCAGTGAAATCTCAGTATTTTTCCTTCTACGGAGTTAGGGATGATTCCTCAACTTAATTCTGTGTCGAGCAGGATTGGACTAAAATTTGTACTAGTTCTGGACCTATTGGAAAAGAAAGAAATTTTAAAAATATGTAGAGAGGCCAGGCGTGGTGGCTCACGCTTGTAATCGAGCACTTTAGGAGGCTGAGGCAGGCAAATCACTTAAGGTCAGGAGTTTGAGATCAGCCTGGTCAACATGGTGAAACATCAAAATAAGCCGGGTGTGGTGGCATGTGCCTGTAGTTCCAGCTACTCGAGAGTTTGAGACATGAGAATCGCTTGAACCCGGGAGGCAGAGGTTGCAGTGAGCCGAGATCACCCCACTGCACTCCAGCCTGGGCTACAGAGCGAGATCCTGTCTCAAAAAAAATGTGTAGAGAGGCATCCTACAAAAATGGGGCTTACATTTTGTAACATCAATGATTGTATCAGAGAATCCTCAGAATTCCTTGGGGATGGGGGTGGTCAGAATATGTGAATTGTTTCACTATAAAAACAGTTTTTTCAAGAACTGTGAAGAGTCAGATTTTGCCTTCCATGCCATGCAAGCCAATTTCCTAGATGCTAGTAGAAGACAGAAGATTTCTGGGCCAGAGACATAGGACTTTATTACCGATGAGAATAATGGAGTCAGAGTGTTGGCATTTGTGCCAGTTTCCCAAGCCCACTGCTCCATAGAGGAAAATGAAAGGGGCTGAGTGATGTGTGTGGTGATGCTTCTCCTGTAATGTACTGCAGTCTATTACAGGAGAGGGACCACCAGTTTAGGGAACCCAAACTTTGATAATGGGCAGTAAGCCTACTTGATCTTTACCCTGGAGGGAGATGACATTTTTTTTTTGAGACAGAGTTTCTCTCTGTCACCAGGCTCCAGGCTGGAGTGCAGTGGTGCGATCTTGGCTTACTGAAACCTCTGCCTCCCAGGTTCAAGCAATTCTCCTACCTCAGCCTCCCAGGTAGCTGGGACAAAAGGCGTGTACCACCACGCCTAGCTAATTTTAGTAGAGATGGAGTTTCACTATGTTGGCCAGGATGGTCTTGATCTCTTGACCTTATGATCCACCTGCCTCAGCCTTCCAAAGTGCTGGGATTACAGGCATGAGCCACCACTCCCAGCCTTTTTTTTTTTTTTTTTAAATATGGAGTCTCACTCTGTTGCCCAGGCTGGAGTGGAGTGGCACGATCTTTGTTCACTGCGACCTCTGCCTCCTGGGATCAAGTGATCCTCATGCCTCAGTGCCCCCAAGTAGCTGAGACTACAGACGTGCGCCACCATGCCAGCTAATTTTTGTACTTTTAGTAGAGACGGGGTTTCACCTTGTTGGCCAGGCTGGTCTCGAACTCCTGACCTCAGGTGATCTGCCCCCTTCAGCCTCCCAAAGTGCTGGGATTACAGGCATGAGCCACCTTGCCCAGCTGGAGATGACATCTTTATTGTACTAGACAGCAATCAAACTTGCCTTTTGCTCCTGAGGGAGACACTATTTTTCAATTCCTTATATAGTACAAGCATGCTTAACAAATTAGTATGGAACAAAAGGAATCAGTCTCTTTACTCACAAGAGGTACAGAAACATGAAAGATCCAAGTATTGCCTGCCAACAGTATTCACCCTTCATTTCTATATCTTCTTGGCTTCTGGTAAGATTTTCTTCCCATGATGATACAACTTCATTGGTCACTCTGTTTAATCTTTCTGACAGAGGCTGGGACCAGATCCATTTAGTTTTTCTTACGACACATTTCACTAAAGTTACTATCAACAGGATAGCAGGATGAGGTCAGACTGCAATATTGACTTCAGTTATGCTCCCAGGGTCCAAGATCCTGCCAACAGAACAAATGCAATAAACCTTTAGGGTCTACCTAAGAGAGCCAGGTGGCTTTCTCTTTGTTTCTGCACTGACTTTCCTCTTGGCCCAAGGCATTAATCTAGTTACTGCAGAATATATAGCACAGATTTGGCCTTGGTCTACAAAGAGGAAGTGTAGGGCTATTCTTTTATCTGTAACAATCCTGGATAGTGATTTGAGATTGTCCTGAATGCCTCTAGGCCCAAGGTCATGTCGTTGCTTACTTTAGCTGAAGTCAGGAACAAATTTCAAATAACCTTTTCTAATTCGTTGACTCCCATTATAGCGATTATTGTCTTGGTATACAAGCCTTCACATTTTCTGAAGAGAGGCAATGCCTGACTTCCACATAAGAAAAACTCCCAAGGACTTTGTGCCTATAAGGAATGTGTTGTTTATATTGTTCGACCTCTCCCCACCCCCCACCACACTTATGTGGGACCTACTTTTAAGTCAGCGGGCACAGGCTGCTAGTTGTTTGCCTCCAGTGTTGCCTCCCTGATGGCGGGTAAGCCTTAGGGTTCTGAGTTCAGTATGAATACTTGTTTAGTTTTTATTTGTGGAGAGACTCTGCCTGAAGGCAGTCAGTCCAATCTGTTCTGTTTCTTATCTGTGCCACCAACTTGATGACCTTCATCTGTCCCTTGAAGTGACTGTCTCTGGAAGTGACTGAAATGAATAATAGCTACAGGAATAGGGGTGGAAAAGACGCCTAAAGTTATGGACAGGCATTTTGTGTGGGAGATTCGGGAGCTTGGACTGTCCTCTGCTGCTTCTGAGAGACTGTAAGGTTAAGGAGAATGATGATTGAATAATGATCAAAGCTGTGGCAGGATCGGGGCAGACCCAATAGTCAGTTAAATTTGAGATTTTGCACATTTGCAGAGAAATGTTCTTTGTGAGGGATGATTCTAAAAGATAGATCAGTAATGTCCCTCCTTTTTCCTTACTTTCCAATATCTAAGGTGTTTTCCCCACAGGTGCCAGACAGGGTTGTTGTACCCTTTCGACTGCCACAAAATCAGTATGTCCCATTCCAGTAGCTAACTTTACCTTTTTTCCAGTAATCTCAGACTCAAACCCAGACCTTTTGTCTGGAAGGGCCAGGTGCAAGACGACAAAAGGCCTTTTTATTAAACTTGGGGAGACCTTCTTATGTCTCCTACTTTGGTCCACATGAGCCACACTACTGGAAGCAGTATACTTAACCAAGCGGTCATTATCTTTATTATTTAAGACCGTGGAAATGCAGCAAGAAAATACAGATATCAATTTCAGGTGGCTGAACCTGAATTAAGTTTATACCAAAGACCTCCTTTTGGCTGGGCTGCCACCCAGAGAGTAGACCAATCAAGCCAGCCTGGATTTCCATTAGAGGAAAGAAAGAAGCATCATGCTTAGGAATGATCAGGGTGGAATGCCAAGTGACCAAGAGGAGAAGTTGTCTTCCTGGAAACAGCCACATTCAGTGACCAAACTGCTGTATTCTTACGTAGACCAGGAGCAGATGATGGAGGTATACTCAGAAATCTTTTGAATTAATTAAAAAATTTTTAAAAATTGTAAAATACATATGTGATTACCATCTTAATCATTTTTAAGTGTATAGTTCAGTAGTGTTAAGTACAGTTGCAATGTTGAGAAACCAGTAATCTCTAGGACCCTTTTCATATTGTAAAAATGAAACCCTATATGCATTAAACAACAAGTTTCCATTGTGCTTTCCTCCCCCAGGCAACCACTATCTCCATTTTCTATCTGTGAATTTTACTACTCTACGTACCTCATATAAATGAAATCATACAATATTTGTATTTTTGTGACTGGCTTATTTCACTCAGCATAATGTCCTCAAGGTTCACCCGTATTGCAGCATGTGTCAGAAGTTCGATTATTATTGTTATTATTATTATTATTATTATTAGAGATGGAGTTTTGCTCTTGTTGCCCAGGCTGGAGTGCAATGGCATGATGTTGGCTCGCTGCAACCTCTGTCTCCTGGGCTCAAGCGATTCTCCTGCCTCAGCCTCCTGAGTAGCTGGAATTACAGGCATGCTCCACCACCCCTGGCTAATTTTGTATTTTTAGTAGAGATGGGGTTTCTCCATGTTGGTCAGGCTGGTCTCAAACTCTCGACCTCAAGTGATCCGCCTGCCTCGGCTTCCCAAAGTGCTAGGATTACAGGCATGAGCCACCGCGCCCGGCCTGAAGTTCCTTCATTGTTAAGTGTGAATACTATTCTGTTGTATGTATCTATCACATTTTGTGCATCCGTTGATCTGTTGATGGATACTTGGGTTACTTCCATCTTTTGGCTGATGTGAATAAAACTGCTAAATGACCCTGCTTTCATTTCTTTGGGGTATATACCTACAATTGGAATTGCTGTGGTGTGTGGTAATTCTGTTTTTAACTTTGTGAGGAATCAGTATACTGTGTTTCATAGTGACCGTGCAAGGGCTCCAGTTCCTTCACATCCTGATTTTTTGATAGTAACCATCATTATGCATGTGAGGTTGTATCTCATTGTGGTTTTGATTTACATTGCCCTAATGATAAGTGATAGTGAGTGTCTTTTCATGTACTTATTGGCCATTTGTCTGTTTTCTTTTGAGAAATGTCTATTCAAGTCTTTTGCCCATTTTTGAGTCAGGTTTATTTTTTTGTTGAGTTTTTTGAGTTGATTTTTCATACGGCTGTTGCAGCATTAAGCTATATAAGATGCTTATGGATGGTAGAGTGTCAAATACCTTGAATAACAGGTCATTGTAGAGTGACTTTTGTTATAAAAAGCAAATGATGTGGAAAGTAAAACCAGGATGCATGTTAGTGTCAAGGACCACAATAGTGTGGCTGGAGTCGCTGATTGAACTGGAATAGCAGTACCAGACCCAGGAAAAGTGTCATCAACAGTGAGGCACCAATGATAGCCTGAAGAAGGTTGTCAAAGGTCTCATGCAACCAATATGCCAGTAGCATGTAATGTGGTTCCTTTCACTGTGAGACAAATGGGTCCTTTTCCAGGACTCACAAATCTAGGATAAGGTGGCAGCCTCTGCATTGGCACATAGAGTCTTTTACTGTGTATCTACTCTGTGATGATAGATGTGTTGCTGTGTCTGTATAATGATGGATCCAGCGTCAGTGGTAGCAGTCTCAACTCTGCAGCTTGATCAATAGCTTGATTATAATTGGTCTCATCAGACAATGGACCCTTACTGAAAACATCTATATTAGTGACCCAGATGGTTTGATCAGCAACTACAATTGATCTCCATGGTTTATGGACAGTCTTAAATATGTCATTCTGTAGTTTTCCAAGTGGCAGACCAAATAGCTAGGCTGTTATTAATAGCCTGAAAGTCAGTAGAAATATAACAAGGTTTTCCAGGGGAATATTGGCCAGATCTGTGAGAATGTCCTTGAGTTTTGCCCATGGAACAAAGCAACCACACCCATTTTCAGGTCTGTGTCATGGGCACTGGAGTTTATAGTCCACTGGGCACCACAGGGTCTCAGCTTAGTTGAATCATCAGTGAACCAGGCCCAGGCATTTAGGGAACCTCTGTGAGTCAAGGGCCTTACTAAGCTAGCAGATTTGGTTTAGGTGGCAGAATGCAAGATCAGACGTTTTCTAAGGGAGAAGCGGCTACTTTTTCATGTAGACCTGAGATGCTGTAGGGGCCAGACTGGCTGCATTCTTGAATATACCACTTCCATTTGATGAGAGAGGCTTGTTGGGCCTTTCCCACCTTGTTAGTCATTGCATTTGAGTTGACTCATTCCCAAATGGGAATCTTTTCAAGAGAGACATACCTAGTAGCTACGTCAGGGAGGCATTGAATCCAAACCCAAAGTCACCTCCGGAAGAGATTGTTCCTCTTGGCAGAGGCTCTAGTCAAGAAAGTCATCTGTGCATAGACTGTACTCAAACGGGTCATAAGGATGTGGGGCTCTAAGCCTTTCTGCATGGGCTCTTCACAGTGAGCACAATCTCCTCCTGAGCTTATGAGCACTCACAGTCCAGGCATGTAAAATATCAACACACTTACAGACTCAGCAGTGGAAGCCACAAAGAGTAGTACATTGAATGATTCAGAGAGCCCCATCCAAAAGGTCACAGTGGTTTCCCTTCTCCACTTTGAACCCTATTCTGACCTCAGCAGTTGGAAGGAGGTAACTTATTCTTCCACAGGAGGGGTGTGAAGGTGCCTTGGGCTCCTGTATCAAACAGAGAAATAAAATTTTGGGTGTGTGGTCTCCCCAAAGTTATATAGCATAACTAGGTGTATGTGGTCTTCAGTCTCCTTTGGGAACTTGGAGAACTAGGCCTCACTCCTAATCATCTTTATAAAGCAGTTGAGGTTGAGGTATGAGGGAGAATGGGAGAGAGTAGCTTTGTACTACTGAACAAGAGACATTTGCTTTCAGTTTTGAGTGGTGCTATAGCTGAGTGCTGATCAGTCAAATAAACCTGCAGTAATTTTGGTCCAGCCAAAAGCCTGTATTCTATGCAAGATCATCACTGCTTGAGCCCAGGAGTTTGAGACCAGCATGGGTAACATCGTGAGACCTTGTCTCTACTAAAAATTATATTTAAAAAAATTAGCCTGTCATGGTGAGATGCACCTGTTGTCCCAGCTGCTCAGGAGGCTGAGGTGGGAGGATCCCTTGAGTGCAAGAATTTGAAGATTGCAGTGAACCGTGATTGTGCCACTGCACTCCAGCCTTTGTGACAGAGTGAGACCTTGTCTTACACACACAAAAAAGGTCATCATTATGGACATTATCCATTTCTGTTTGGGAACACCTTGATCAAACAGCTACAGCTGTGTTGCTTTCTGGTGGCGGGGTTGGGGGGAATGGGTTTTGCACTCTTTGGCTGACTTGGGCTTGATCTGCACAGTCACATCATTTTTTAGGAGTCCACCTTAACGTAGGCTCTTTGCTGCTCCATTGTTAAGATAATGTCAAGAAAACATCTCTTAAATTCTTGCTTGATTTCAATACTAGGGCTACTGGAGTTTTCGAAGGCTGCAGGACTGACAGCAAGAATTATCTAGATTCTTTGAGCTAGTTTCTGATTCTCCAGTGAATCACCTTGATCTGCATTTTAAACCCAGTCTAGTACAGTAGGAACCTGTAGACTGGTTGGTGTCCAAGGGAATTTGTCTTGGGGAAATTTCTCAAGGAGTGTCAAAGGTTTTTTGTAGTGGACAGGTTACACCACCAGAAAATGCTGAGCCCCTTTCCAGTCATCTTTAAAGGGTTGAAAGTTGACAAAATATACTGCAGTAGGAGCTGAGCACTGAGATAGCCAGCAAAATGCTATTCTTCTTTAAGAAGCATTACATGCCTGAGCAATGTAACTACATGCCCCTTATCTTCCAAGCAAACTAGCCCAAGTTCTGAATATTTGTTTGGCTCTGCCCACAGTGGTTGCAAATTTTCTTCTGTTCCGTTCCGTTCCTTTCCTTTTCTTTTCCCTTTTTTTTGGACAGAGTTTTGCTCTGTCGCCCAGGCTGGAGTGCAGTGGCGCAATCTCAGTTCACTGCAATCTCCACATCCCGGGTTTAAGCAGTTCTCCTGACTCAGCCTCCCAAATACCTGGGATTATAGGTGCTCACCACCATGCCTGGCTAATTGTTTTGTATTTTTAGTAGAGAGAGTGTTTCATCGTGTTTACCAGGCTGGTTTCAAACTCCTGACCTCAAGTGATCCACCTGCCTCGGCCTCCCAAAGTTCTAGGATTACAGGAGTGAGCCACTGTGCCTGGCCCTTACTTTCAAACTCAGTGTAGATACATGTCTCTGTAACTGTTGTTGAAAGGAAACAGAACCTTATGTGCCTCACTGTCCCTCTTCCAGACAAATCTTAGTCCTAGTTTTTCATGAGGTAGACCTGGTGAGGCTGTCAGCTTGATAAGGAAGTCCTCCCATCTGCATGAGTATTGACAGTCATCTGGGCAGCATCATTCAGGCTGTTGTCTTTGAATCTGCCTACTTCCTGGTACTTATCCTGAAACTTTCTCTTCATTTCAGCCTCATTAACAGGCAGTAAAGTGGAGGATCATTCATTGCTTGGTTGATCATACAATTTGGTCAACATGTTGGCAGTGATTCTCATGGACTTTTCTCAATTTCTGCTAACTGGTCTTTCCTTCCATTTCTAGAAAACTTTGTCCCTGTCAGCATTCTATTTTCATTGCCAAAACTATCAAAAATTGTGACAGTCCTGAGATTTATCCTTGTTAACTAATGAGTTAGCCTACCACAATTTCATGGATTCTGTTGGAAGCCATGAGACTCCTGGGTCAGAGACAAAGGACATCATTACTCACGGCAATAGTAGCCGAAGTGTCAGCATTTGTGCTAGAAAGCAGCCCCAGATTTTACAGGGTACTGCAAAGAGCCAGGTGATGCCTGCATACACAGTTGTGTGCATTAGAGAAAAAGGTCTCTCACCTTGGGACCACATCTTTTATAATGGGCAGAAAACCTTTCTCCTGGAGGGTTACATTAACTTTATTATATTGGACAATAAGCAAACCTGCCTTTTGCTTTCCAAGAAGATGCTGTATTTTCTAAGGCCGTTTACTCTGTAAACATCCAGAACAAAAGGAGTTAGTACATCTTCTCACAAGATGTACAGAAATGATAGATACTCATGGCGAGTTGTCTCTATCTTGTTTTGAAATTGGGATAGCATTTTTGATTACAAGATCTTTCTCAATTAAAAAGTTCTGATGAAATAAAACAGACTTGTAATAGATTTGGTTCAAGCATAACACCGAGCTGTTCTTTTCCCTGGGAGTATCTTTTTTTTTTCCCCCTCTTTTTCCTACTTCAGTTCATATCCTGGCCTTGTCTTACCTAAACTACCATAATTGCCCCCTAACTGGTTTAACTTTCTGTGGTCTTGTTCTATCTTCAATACCTCTGCTAGTGGGAACTTCTTAAAATGCAAAAGTGATCATGTCACTCAATTTAAATTTGTCATCAGTTCCTTATTAAGCCAGATTTTAAGTTGTTGAGCAGAAGTATAATTATTTCTCATGTGCTGGCTACATCCAGTTTTAAGTTGGCAACCAACTTAAAAAAATATATTTAAAAAGCCTTGTAGGCCAGTCCTAGGTAGGCTGTACCAAACAGGTGTCTAGGCTGCTTGTTGACAGTTTATATCTGCTCTTACCATTTTTCTCTCTTAGGCCTTTGTCTGGAGGATGTTATTCTCTCTGCCTTTAATATTTTTTATATCTCCCTCTTGACTCCTGTTTATCCTTTGAAACCTACCCACTCTGTAAAGCCTTTAAATGAACTGTTTTCAATCTAATTGTCTTGTTCTCAGCACCTTTATAGTAATTTTATACTTGCCTCATTGTGTTGTAATTACTTTCTTTTTGTGGGGGCGGAGGGGGCGGCGGGGGCGGGGCGGACGGTCGGTGGTGGTGGTGGTGGTTTGCATCACTCTGAATAAATAAAGTGTCAGCTGTTCATACCAGGACAACTTTCTCTTTCTACACATACCAAGTCTTTTTTTTTTTTTTTTTTGGAGACAGAGTCTCTCTCTGTTGCCTGCCCATGCTGGAGTGCAGTGGCACAAATCACAGCTCATTGCACCTCAACCTCCCAGGTTCAAGTGATCCCCTCACTTCACGTCCCTAGTAGCTGGGACCACAGGCGTGTGCCACCATGCCTAGCTGTTTTGTATTTTTTGTAGAGACAGAGTTTTGCCATGTTGCCCAGGCTGGTATTGAACTCCTGAACTCAAGCAGTTCACCTGCCTTGGCCTAAAATGCTGGTATTACAGGCGTGAGCCACCATGCTTGGCCCACATACCAAATTGTTTGGAAACAAAACTGCTTTCTAGAAGATTGTTTTAGAATCAAATCCATTACATTAGTTGGTGCTTTAAACCACCATTAAATATTCTCTGCTTTTAGTCTAGTGTAATTTAATAGTATTCACTGGAAAAGAGACATGTGGTACAGTCTTATGGTCTACTCTAAATATGGTCCAGTGTACATAGATAGCAAATATATTATGCCAAATAATATTTTCTTGCTTTGTTCAAATTTAAAATATAGACTGTGGATATTCATAAAGAGAAAGTGGCTCGAAGAGAGATTGGTATTTTGACAACAAATAAGAATACATCAAGAACTCACAAAATAATAGCACCTGCGAATATGGAGCGCCCTGTAAGGTATATTCGGAAACCTATTGATTACACAGTTCTGGATGATGTGGGCCATGGTGTCAAGGTAAGCATTTTATACATTAACACACTAATTTGCATATCCAGTAAATATTTTGGATAGGAAATACTGTGATAAAGATAATTTTAATTAATAGATTATCTTTAGCAACTAGGATTATAATTTTCATACAATATTTAATATGCATTTTACTAAGGTTGGGGTGCGATTTTATCAGTGAGATAGGCTATACTAAAAATAATATTAAAACTTGAAATGGTTGTTAATTAAGCCATAGATCCTAGGCTAATATCCATTTGTGTTGTGAATGCCATGTCTGTCTTTCACTGCTAAATATTTAAAAGTAAAAATCTACAGGTTTTTCAAAATCACTTTAGAAGATGATTTATAAATACTTCTATCCTTTCATTCCTAAATGTGTGTATGTATATTTGTATACCTGTGTGTGTGTATATATATATAATTTCCAGCAACTTACTAAAAAATGAAAATTGTATGGAATTTTGTCTTAACTCCCCGCACACTTCCCCCACAAAAAACCCCACAGATTTTCAGGCGAGAGATGATATGTTGCCTGTGTTCATTTCTAAGCATGGCAAAATTAGCTGATCTTGAAGGATACCTGTAGTGTGTCAGCTTTTTGGTATTTATAGGTCATTTTGAAAGCATTTGGAATGACCTAAATTCTTTAGCTGTTTCTGCTCAGGATAAACTATTCCTTTGAAATTTGGTAGTTCCTTTCCAAGAGGACTATTTGATTTTTATTCCGGTCTTCAGAATATTTTATAAGTTTTTAAAGACTCAGCTAGAATCTCGAAGCTTGTCCTAGATGATTTATCTGACTGGTGCTGTTGCTGGATCTGTTGCCTTCTGGGTTTTCTGGGATTCCTGGTTGAGAGAAGAGTATAGCTGACAGCATTGACCTTTATTCTATTCCTCTCTGAGACTATTGGAATCTCCTCTTCACCTTTCATGTCTGGAAATTTTATGTAAAGTCAGAACACTTTGCAAATGCAGAGGAGACTGCTTGTTTTTTTCTTGTATTTTTATCCAGGGATGTGGCTTGGATTGTATAAGAGTTGAAATTCAGTTTTAATTCGGGGTGCTTTAAACTAGACTGAACTCTGAGGCTGGAGTTTTGAGAATCTGGGGAAAATGTCTTTTGTGTTACTGCCTGCTTTGGGATTGTTAAATCCCAAAGGATATATGCATGCATGCATATGTGTATACCTATATACCTGTATACATGAACACATGTGTACACAAACACAATCACACTCACTTCTCCACATTTTGCTTCACCTTGATTATTATTCCTACCAAAGCAATACACGTTAATTTAAAATTTTTTCTGTCATTATCTTAGTGGTGAATATCTTCCATTACCTCATCTCTCAACTAGTAATTGTGTTTAACAGTTCAAGACATAGTACTTAGCTAAGTATAAGATGAATCCACATTTTACAAGAAAGTTTTGGGTAAGAAAATTTAACTATTTCATTGTATATATGTAAGTGGGAGGTATAAACAGCATAATATATGCTGAAAGTATGTGAATGTGAATTTTGGCAATCTTTTCTAGCCGTAATATGGATACATTAGATGGCGGGGGGGTTGTTTTTTGCTTTTAGATTTTTTTATTATGATAAGATATACATACATAAAATGACCATTTAACTCTTTTTAGGTGTATAGTTGTGTGACATTAAGTACACTCACATTGTTGTGCAGGCTATTTTAAAATATATTTTTGGGTAGGGTTGAAGGTGCATGGTCTGTGAGAAGAATATACTTTAGAAGCTGATTATTTGGTATATTTGTCTATAGTTTGTTTCTGTGACTGAAAAATACACACATACACACAATTACTTTTCCCCAGTAGTCTTAATGCTGCTTTATTTTCTTAGTTTTATGTTCTCTTGAAAGGATCATTGTTGGCTTAAATATTTCTAGAGCATTATAGAGATGTGTGAAGGTAGAAATTTGGTAGTAGTTAATGAACACATGCCAAGTCAAAATTATTAGGAGGAAAAGTTTGTTTATTTTAAAATTAGTATTTCGTGTATAGAGAGACACTGCTTGCAGCTTTTGAGTTATTTTTCTGTCTTTTGCCCACTTTTCTTTTTTTTTTTGAAATTTTGATTTATTTTATTTTTAACCAAAATAACTATAACTCTCCACCAAAACCAAGGCAAAACCCTGAAACTGACAATATAGACTTAAATATAAATAATCTCTAATAGAAATAATTTTCATAGAAGTCAACATAATTAATGGCTTTTCCAGTTAGAAAAGACCAAGAAATTACTGGCTGTTTTTGATTTCGCCCACTTTTCTATTTGGACATTTGTTTTCTTACTGACTTGTAAAAGCTTTTTTTTTTTTTCTGTTTAAAGAGAGTAGCCCATCATGTATTGGCAAATACTTAACTCATATTGCTCTTTGGCTTTTGACTTTGATGTTTTGGTATTTAAAAAATATACTTACAGAATTTTAAAAATTATATCTAAATATATTAATATTTTTCTTATAGCTGTTAGGCTTTATGCTTAAGATTGCCTTACTTACTGTAAGATTACTCTTCCTTTGTATTTTCTTATTTTATGATGTAAATTTTAGTGTTTAGGTATTTGCATTTAAATATACCTGGGTTTTATTTAAATAGTATTTACTGTGTTAATGCATTTTATGCTATGAAATAAATGGTACATGTTAGTTTAATAAGAATTTAAAAATACGCAAAATATCCCAAAGTAAATCTGGTTTGATATTTGGGAATAATAATAAGATATGTGTAAGAGAATCCTAGCATAGAGAAACTACCAGAACGTATTCATAAAGTAAAATGAAAAGAAGATGATCTTTGTAAGTGAGCACAAGGTTTGAGAAGAAGGTAGAATAGGGAAGGCTTAAATGCCTAGCAGAGAAATTTGCATTTATTTTGATGAACACTAATAATTAACAGCCTGGATCATAATTTACAAAGGACTTTTTATATGTAGTTGGCCCTATGTTTGCATCTGTGGATTCAGCCAACCTTGGATAAAAAATTCCAGAAAGAAAAAGAGTAAAACATATAAGGACAATACAAGGATAAAAATAATACAAATAAACAGAATGTAACTACTATTTACATAGTATTTACCTTGTAATAGCTATTATAAGTAGTTTAGAGATGACATAAGGTATACTGGAGGGTAGTGTTGGTTATATGCAAATACTGCACCGGTTTGTATGAGGGACTTTTGAGCATCCTTGGATTTTGGTATCCATTGGGGGTCCTGGAACCAAGCCTGCTTGATACCAAGGTATGATTGGATTAGTATGTGTTTGTGTGCTTGTTTTTAAGCTTCAAAAGATTCTGTGATCTAGGAGTTGTTAGATTTTATTATTGGTCTTAAAAGATAAACTTAGTTATGTTAAATTTTTTTGGAATTTGAGTCTACACTGATTCATAAGTTGGGCAGCTTCAGACTATAGGAGACACGAAGCAAGGGGAGGTTCAAGGCAGCAAGACAAGCGAAATATTTGATTGGTTAGAAGTTAATTGTGGTTTCTGATTAGTAAAGTTCCTAGTTAGAGGTTGGAGGTTTCTGATTAAATTACTCTAAGTTGTGTTTTGGTTTGCCTAAGTAGGAACTCAGAATGCTGGAGCCATCTTAGCGCTAATGGTCTCAGCTTTCTGATTAATTTTTTTTAAAACAGTGTAGAAACTAAGGCTTTGTAATATTTACATAAGAATGATTTTTAAAAATTTTATAAAGCAGAGGAGTGATTTAAAAATTATTTCAAAGAAAGAATTAGTGTTCGCTGGGCACAGTGGCTCATGCCTGTAATCTCAGCACTTTGGGAGGCTAAGGTGGGAGGATCACTTGAGGCTAGGAGTTCGAGACCAGCCTGGCTAACATGGCGAAACACCATCTCCTAAAAATACAAAATTTAGGCAAGTGTAGTGGTGCACACCTGTATTTCCAGCTACTTGGGAGGCTGAGGCATGAGAATTGCTGGAACCCAGGAGGTGAGATTGCAGTGAGCCAAGATTGCACCATTGCAATCCTGCCTTGGCAGCAGAGGCAGATTCTGTCTCCAAAAAAAAAAGAATTAAGTTTAGACATTTAGTACCTATGACATACAAAACAATGATGTACTTAGAAGATGGAGAGGAATCAAAGGGAATTTCAAACAGTTTCCAGGCAAATGGTAAAATTACTCATCCATAAATGTAAATGTTAAGGAAATGAAGTGAGACTTTAAAAGAGTCAAGGTCTCGCTGAAATGCAATAGCTCAATCACAGCTCACAACCTTCCAGGCTCAAGTGATCCTCCCTCCTTATCCTTTTGAGTGGCTGGGACTATAGGTGTGAACCACTATTCCTGGCTAATTTTTTATTTTATTTTTTCAATAGACAGGATTTCGTCATGTTGCCCAGGCTGGTCTCAAACTCCTGGGCTCAAGCATTCCATCCTCCTTGGCCTCCCACAGTGCTGGGAGTTACAGGCGTGAGCCACCATGCCTGGCCTGAAATGAGATCTTAAGGAATTAAAAAACAGTTTCATTTTGGATATGTTTTGGGGATATTTAAATGAAACAATTTTATAGATTTCTGACAAAATGTCATCAGTATTTTGAGCTATAAGATACAGAGGTTATTTCCTAGTAACACTCCCCAATACTGACACATCTACATATCTAATCACACTTAATAGAGGAGGCTCAACTCTGTAAGAGGTTAAAGCTTCCCCCATTGCATAGTAGTAGCACAGAGTTCAAGTAGAATTTTTATTCCCAATCTGATTCTTCTTTTATTCTTTCCATTTGGGACCAACTTATACTTGAATGCTATGTTTTTTGTTTCTTATCCACTTGAAATGACAAATGAAGGAAGATATGTGGGCATATTTAGAATATCTTCTTAGTTCTTTTAGGATAGTATTTAGTGTATTATAATGCATACACGTTAGATTTACATTAGTATATAAGTATATACTATCCATGTATAGCATATACTACAGTACAGATACTAAAGTATACATTAGTATATTTTATCTTCAAGGATCCTAATAATGTTACTCAAATTTCATTCTCTAGGTGTGAAATGTCATGGTTAGGGAGGGTGCCAGATATTGTTTCCAGAAAGAAATAAGCAGTATCATCTTAAACAAACATTGAAGTATACCAAATTTCTGACACTGTTTCTATAAATGAGAATGTATTTAAGAGATAGCACATCTCTCCTTTGGATGATTTCCTTTAATATTGCCTTGTGGCCACCTGAAAAATGATAGTTACTTGTTGAGAATGTCAGATATTATAAAAAAGAACAAAAAACTTGAAGCCCCCAAATCTATAAAAAAATTAGACTCTAAAACGTGAAGATTTTTTTTTTTAATGGCATTGTACAAGTAGTGATGCTTTAGGACTCTACACATTGTTTCGTGTTATGTAGGGTAGTCAGCTTTTATAGAAGTAGCCTTTAGGATCAAAACAACGTTTCTTCAGCTTTGAATTTTGACTTAACTGGCTCAGAAGAAAACTTAGAACTAAAGCTACTTCGAACTTCCTGTTAGCGTTGGCCTGCTCAGATTGGGGTTCAGAAGCTAGGAATGAGAGGGTTTTCCAGAGTCTCTGAAGTTTGTTTATTTCTTAGTTAGAATTTACCACTGTGCATGATG
Organism: Cacajao melanocephalus; assembly: GCA_963573385.1. Lineage (NCBI taxonomy): Eukaryota > Metazoa > Chordata > Mammalia > Primates > Pitheciidae > Cacajao > Cacajao melanocephalus. Next base: position 39,185 of record CAUYLG010004743.1, read on the forward strand.
AGTTTGTTTTTAAACATTGAGGTACGAGGTACTTTTTTCATTTTTGAAAGCAATCTGTGGTTTTGAATTTTAACATTTGCAGTTTACCACTTTTTAAACTATACTACCATTGAAGTAATGAATTCACTCATACTTGGACATTCATTATGCAGTAAAGTGTTAGGCCTCATGCACTGGTATGTTAAAATAGCTTTACATCTAATGGGTTATTGTGTTTGTATTTAAATGAATTTTTTTTAATCATCTGTGATTTGGTTGAATTAGTTTCATAGGATAAAATACTAACTTAAACAATCATTGAGGCTGCATGAGATTGGAATCATTAAGTGATGGTTTCCTTATGAATAGAATTCTTTTGAAAAATACATGAAACACATGAGTATTTCCCCAGTACTTATGGATGTCTTTTTCTTTACAAAGTATTTGAAACATGGCTGGAAAAAAGCTTGTTAACATGAATTGAATAACTGTAAATGTAAACCTGTCCTATCAGATATAACTTACCTAGCATTAATGTCTACTTTCCCCCCCCTTTTTTTGCCAACGTAAAGTGGCTAAAAGCCAAGGTAAGATACATTACTTATTTGATCCACAGTATTTCCTTTATATTGATAGAGGCTGCAGAGCCACTAAAATTTGAAAACTCTTCTTATGTCTGTCTGCTTTTCCCTGTAGGATTTATGTAGATTAAATATACTCAAATTCAGTTCAAATAAGCAATATTTAGCTTGGCTGTGTTAATATATCAAAGATATATTGACATCTACATTTATATAGGAACATTAATTTTGCTAACATTTATTGCTTTGCTCATTTTTCAATAGTTGCCTTGCTTTCATTGACTTACAATTAGGAGGTTTCCCAGACATCATATGTGACTTTGTTACTGAATTGTCAGGAAGAAGATGATTTTTCTGATGGGTATTTGAGCAAATTGACAAGTAAGATCTATAGTTTATGCACACAGTTCAAAAATTTTAGGAAACCCAGTGTTTGAATGCAGATATTGATCTCAGTGAACATGTTTAACAATAAAATAATATGTGAAATCCAGTCATTTTACCTGTATTTTGCTACAATTTGATATGAATGGCATATAATGATAGGAAAAACCAAGTGCAGGCGGTTTCTTGACTTTTTAAACTGTGGTACCAAAGTCTTTATTCAGACTGTCTGGGAATCCTTAATTCACATTCTGATATTAAAAAAAATAATACATGGTGTTAAAACACCAAGAGAACAATTTGATATAAAAATAAAAGCATTTCTTTCCACATCTTAGCATGGAAATAACCAGCCTGCAAGAACTGGCACACTGTCGAGAACAAATCCTCCTACTCAGAAACCGCCAAGTCCTCCCATGTCAGGCCGGGGAACACTGGGGTAAGAATTCAACTAGGCTTTACAAAAGAATTCATATGCTAAAGGAAAAGGTGTTTCTGTGACTTAAGTAAGTGTATGGGATCCTTGCCATACTATCCTCTCTATGTGACACTACCTTTTACAAATATTCATTTTAATTCCTGTTTTCCTGAACAGAATCCCAAATGAATCTGCCTGCTTTGTAATATTCTCTATAATCTGTACCAGGAAAATTTTTATATATGTATATATAGTATTATTTATTTTTTTGTCATCTAATTTTTCAAAAATATAAATCTGACTTGTTTATTTTAAATGGAATGGTTAGAGTATTCCAAATGGTACTTTGCATGTGTTTATAATATCTATATTATAGAACTTTGACTAGTGGTTTACTTTTGTGCAGTATGGCTTACTAGTCCACAGCTCTTCTGTTTCCCCTATTATGTGGCATCTGAGACTTAGGGACTCTTTACTTTAGAAAAGTATGCACTTTATATGTAACTATACTTCTGCAGGTAATCTTAGGTTTCTTCATACTAGAGTAGCTCCGTGGGAAGGCCAGTTGGACACGTAGAAAAGATAACAGTGGCTTCTTCCTTCCTAATTCTCGGTGTACTAAATATAGTGAATACTTGCCAAGGCATTACATTTCTTTAAGATTATTTTTCTTAATACTGGAAATATTATATTGAATTTCTTGCTTTTTGGTGGAGGGGTTGTTCAACACTCAGTCTTCTTTTAAGAAAGTCTTAGTTTTCATTTTTATTCATTAAACCCTTTGCCCCTGAAAAAAAACACATGAAGTTATTAAACTGAAAAGTTAAAATCATTTATTGAGAAATTAATGATCAGAATGTACATCTCCATTTATTGCCATGTTGAGGTAGGAATAAGTTGCAGCTTCCTATGTAAATAAATTTTAGCTTCCTATTTAAAGAACAGTGGCTTATGAGTGACTGAGCTGAGAATAATGTACATTTTAAAGTTTGATGTTACTGAGCATTAAAGAAATTATAACCATAATTTTCAGAAATAAGGTTAGGACTTTAAATTACCCTTTCCTATGTTTTTTGTAAGAAAAGGTAACAAATTTTAGTTTGCATGTTAAAGTAACAAAATTCATATGTCCCAGTGAGGAATATTTTTAAAAACTAGCAACTTTATTAATTTTTCTTTTAAATCCTGGTATATATTGTCACAAAGGGAGGCTCACTTATTTCTGGGAAAAATACTACTGTATCTTTTTAATTCATTATTCCTTTCTCCACTATGCTTCTTTAGACGGAATACTCCTTATAAAACCCTGGAACCTGTTAAACCCCCAACAGTTCCTAATGACTATATGACGAGTCCTGCTAGGCTTGGAAGTCAGCATAGTCCAGGCAGGACAGCATCTTTAAATCAGAGACCAAGGACACACAGGTAAGCCTTCTGGTTGAGTATTTGAACATCTCTGAAGTGGGTGTTACTGACTGGTGTCAAACTCCTATGAAGGTGTTGAGTAAAAGTGAAGTGCCACTCTAATGCTAATACCAAATGTAAAAGTTGGTGGAATAATATTATATGTGTTTCTGTAAGTTTGTGTTATAACTTCTGTGTTTTTTTTTAAGATTTTAATAACATTCATTGTACTATTAATGGATTGTTTGTATTTCCTCCTTTTGATAGTGGTACAGATATATATTTGGGTCAAGGCTAAAGAATGTTTTAAAATGCTCTTTCAAAAAAGTTCAAGGCAAACCACTCAAATACTTTGGAGAAAAGATTAAATATTATAGGAATTATACAACATGATTTAAACTTTCAGAGACTGAAGGAAAGAAGATTGAGCTTAAATCTGAGGGAGACTTTCTTAAGAAAATCAGTATACTAGAATACGTTACTGTATTTATTATTTTTAAATGTCCTAAAAACTATCCAGTGGGTTTTTAAAAATTTAGTAATGGAGCATAATAAGCATTCAGAAAAGTATCCACTTTATTAAGTATGCAGCTTGATGGATGGACACACACTCATATAACCATCACCCAGACCAGAAAATGGAACATTACCAGCAACCCAGAAGCCCCCTCATGCTCCTTCCCAGTTATCACCTTGACTTTCTTCCCCCAAAATGTAGCCACTTCAATTTTTGAGTGCTTTATAAAACCAGATAAATTTATTATATACCCTAATTTGTTTTATTCTTCAGTTTTCTCTCTCACTTAATAACTTGGGCAGGGAACCTCTCTTTTGCCTTCACTCTTAGGTTGGTAAATGAGAGATAACTTATCAAAATGATTTATGGGAATTCCACTAAATAGGGTATATCAAGATGCGAGATGCTAGGTAAGTGATATTTATTACTGTTGCTACTGTTAGTAAACAAATTGTTAAGTTGATAGCTGCAAATTCTGTATCAGGTGAGGTTCACTGAGGAACAAAATGGTTCTCTTTGTTGTTGTTGAACTATTGGATCAAAGTATGGTTTTTCTCTATAGTGGAAGCATAGTTCAATCATATTCACCAAGCAGTTATTAAGTGTTTGTTAGATGTTAGGCTTATTTGCCAATAAGGTATATTTCTTTTTTCAAGAGCTCATTCTGTTAGAATGGGGATCAGCAAACTTTTTCTTTAAAGGGCCAGATTGTCAATATTTTAGGATTTGTAGGCCATATGGTTTCTGATGCAATTACTCAGATCTGTCATTGTAGCACAAAAGCAGCCATCGACAATACGTAAATGAATGTGGCTGTGTTCCAGTAAAACTTTATTTATAGCACTGAAATTCTAATTTCATATAATTTTAATGTGTTATAAAATATTATTTCTCTTGTTTTTTTTTTAACTGTTAAAAAATTAAAAAACGTTCTTTGCTCACAGGTAGCAAAAATTGGGCAGTGGACCAGTTTTAGCCCACAGGCTGTAACTTGCCAACCCCTTGTTGGAAAAAAGGCAGCTTCAGACAGTGTGTTCATGATTGCATTGTTCACTGCTCTTCATAGCGGGTTTTGAACAAACACTTGTTGACTCATTGTACTGTAAGATTTTGTTGGTTATAAATATTTCAACAGAGATGGTTTTAAGTACTGTTTTCATTACATTGGTTCCAGATAGGTTGAGAAGTAGAACCATTTCAAATATTAAGGTTAAGATTTGTGATGAATAGTTAAAAATTTTCTACACACACACACACACACACACACACACACACACACACACCCCACCTACCACCCACCCCTGCCTCCTTCCCTCCCTCCCTCAGGTTCTGCATTCCCACAGTCAGCCAGCCTTGGGTTGAAAATACAGTATTCATGGGATGCAGAAGCTGTGGATAAGGAAGACCAACTTTTCATATCTGCTTGTTCTGCAGAGCCAGCTGCAGGACTTGAACATCCATGGGTTTTGGTATCCAAGAGGGTTCTTGGAACCAGTCCTCCAAGGATACTGAGGGATGACTGTATGGCATAAAAGGAGCATTTAGTGGCCTTAGGTGATTACAGCTTTTTAAAAATACGTCTCTAGAATTGCTTTTTCACAATGTTTTTATTTTTTTCCAGTGGAAGTAGTGGAGGAAGTGGAAGTCGAGAAAACAGTGGTAGCAGTAGTATTGGCATTCCCATTGCTGTGCCTACACCTTCGCCACCCACTATTGGACCAGGTGTGTTATTTATTAATCTATGTTTAATACATGATAATATTTATGAGCTTTATTGTGGAAGGCTGAAATAAATTAGTTGTATTGAGTAAAATTATTAAATTTGTGATTGTTGCTAGAACAAAGCTTGATAACAAAGTTATCAATATTTTTAGATTGCTTTTTACAGAGTCTTTAGGATTTCACCAGCTGTTTCTCCTTATATATGGTGCATATTAAGTAGTTTTGTTAACAACTTTTTGTTGGCCATTTTGCTTTAGAAATATATTTATTCCTCAGTGTCCATGGGGATGGGTTCCAAGGTTCCCTGTGGATACCAAAATGCATGATGCTCAAGTCCTTTCTATAAACTGGTGTAGTGTTTGTATATAACCTACACACATCCTCTCATGTTCTTTAAATCATGTCTAGATTACTTAGAATACCTAATACAATATAAGTGCTAATTAAATAGTTATACTGTATTGTTTAGGGAATAGTGACAAGAAAAATAAGTCTGCATATGTTCAGATGCAGCCATCCATTTTTTTCCCCTGAAATCTTTTCAATCTGTGGTTGGTTGAATCCATCAATGAGGAACCCATGGATATGGAGGGCTAACTAGTCAACAATGACGTTTATTATTTCAAGAGCAAACCAGCATTATACGATACTCCAACTGGAGAATCGGTGTTTATAAAGGTGAATTATGTTTCTGAGAGTTGCCTTTCAGGGCAGTATCTACTCTGGTATTTGCTTATTTTGTGACTTTACTACATTTATCTATGATATTCAGTATATATTTCAGCAAAATGCAATAAATGTAAAATAAGATTAAAATAGGAAAGTTATTTTACTTTTCAAAAAGTATAAAAATTTAAGAACTCCCTGGAGAGCATTAAATTAGCCCTTTGATTTTTAGTAAATGAAATGGAGACTTTTTATATTGTTAAAAATGTATATTTTTAAAGTGTGATAATGAAAAATGTTGGGGAAAAAAATTCTTAGCTTTTCAAGCATATTTTTGAAAAAGGAGAAAAAGCCACTTATAAAAACAGGCATATTTGTTAGTTAAGGCAGGTATAAACTCAGTAGGCTTTTTACCTAGTAAAATTTTTACTCGTTTGAGCATGCTTTACATGTGGGTATCTTTTTCCTTTTTCTTTCCTATACATTGTACTTTCTTACTGTTTCAGAATGTTTAGTTTTCTTTTCTTGTACTCTGACCTGAATTATAAACTATTTTATTAGAAATCATTTCTGTCCCTCCTCCTTCTGGAGCTCCACCAGCACCACCTCTGCCACCACTTCTCCCAGTGAGCACTGTGATAGGTGAGAGTGCATAGCCATTGGAGCCATTGAACTTACTTTGCATAATTCATAATAAACTCCTCTGTAGGTAGTAGAGTGCTAGCTTTTATAGTTACTAGGTTGCAGATGATAATACAAAGATTAAATTATTAAATCTAATATCACTAACTTCTGGTGAAAGGCTTCTGCACTTACACAGTAAACAAATATAAAACAACTTTTTATGTACTATGAAATGCTTGGTTTATAACCAGCCTAATGTGTTTTTATTTGTTGTTTGCTTAGATTTTTCTAATTTAATCCCCCCCACCCCACGCAAGTGAAACTTGATTTGGAACTCCCTGGTATATACAACAGTCAAAGGATCAGGGTGAAGGTGGGGATAGGAGGAGAAAAATGGAAAGGAAAATGACATGTGTGGGGTGGGGCACTCTGAGTCAAGTTGAACATATACCTACCTACCCTAGATTTATCAATTTCATTTCTACATATTTACCCTAGAGCAGTAGTTCTCAAAATATGGTTAAGGGACCCCTGAGGATTACCACGATCTTTTCATGGAGTTTTTGAGGTCAGAGCTCTATTCATTATTTGCCTTTTTCATTCTCATTCTGTTATAATGATACAGTGGAATTTTCCAGAAGCTGTATGAAGTATGATGAAGTCATTGCTTTGACACCTTAATGAAATGTGTACTTGTGTATTCATGTGTTTTAAAGATATATCAGTTTTAGAATCTAATAAGATAAGTATCTGTAGCTATAACTCATGTTAGCAAAAGTCTTTTGGGGTTGTCTAAGAGTGGACTCTAAGACCAAAAAGTGTGAAAACCGTTGTCCTAGAGCAGTGGTTTTCAGAGTGTCATCCCCAGACAATCAGTATTTGAGAACTAGTTAGAAATACAAAATCTAAGGCCTATTCCAGACATACTTCAATCTGGAAACTCTGAGGATGGGTCCAGCAATCTGTGTTAGAACATGCTGTTTGGCTGGGCACAGTGGCTCACGCCTGTAATCCTAGCACTTTGCGGAGGGGTGAGGCAGGTGGATTGCTTGATCCAGGAGTTTGAGACTAGCAAGACCTTGTCTCTACAAAAAATACAAAAAATTTAGCCGGGCATGGTGGTGCACACCTGTAGTCCCAGCTACTCGGGAGGCTGAGGTGGGAGGATGGCTTGAGCCTGGGAGGTAGAGGTTCCAGAGAGCTGAGATTGTGCCACGGCACTCTAGCCTGGATGACAGAGTGAGACCTTATCTTAAACAAAAAATAAGGCATCAAGAAGAAATATTGATTAATGATGAAGTTTGAGAACCACTGCCCTCAAGATTCAGAAACCATATTTAGGAATGTTCGCAGTAGTAGTATTGATAGCACACATCTCAATGAAACCAAAATGTCTAATAGTGGTAGAATGGATATATAAAGTATGGTATATTTACATACAAATAAAATAGCAAAAATGAATGACATTGATATACATAGCCACACTGGGTGAATTTTTAAAAATATTATCAAGGAAAAGGCAATTCAATATGTACAGATTCATTTCATTATAAAAATCTATAAATTTGTAAAAACTGTATTGTTTAAGGTTATATATGTGTATGTGTGTGTATGTGTAGATGTGTGTGTGCGTGCGTGTGTGTGTGTGTGTGTGTGTGTGTGTGTGTGTGTGTATATATATATATGGTACAAACTATTTACAAAAGAAAGAATGTTTAACATACACCTTGTGGGGGCTGGAATCCAGGAAAGGGGTTCAAAGGAAGCCTCTGATTTTAATATTTTATTTCTTGAGCTATATATTATTTAAATTTTTTTATACACACATGTATGTGTATAATTCACATATATAACATGCATGCAAGTCACACTGTTTGGCATTATTTTATGATAAAATATTAAATTCTGAAATAGGCATAGCTCAGAATTGCTAAATGATTGGCCTTTGTTCTTGAATCACCAACAAAAAGTAATTCGGATTCTATACACTTTTTTATACAAGCCAGAGAAATATAAAATCCTTTCACAGAGATTTCTATTAAAAATGGTTGGCTGGGAGTGGTGGTTCACACTTGTAATCCACCATTTTGGGATGCCAACGTAGGAGGATTGCTTGAGCCCAGGAGTTCAAGACCAGCCTGAGCAACATAGTGAGACTGTCTCTACAAAACATAAAAAATTAGCGGGGTTTGGGGCGCTCTCCTGTATCCCCAGCTACTCAGGAGACTGAGTTAGAAGGGCTGCTTGAGTCTCAGAGGTTGAGGCTACAGTGAGCTATGATCCTGCCACTGCACTCCAGCCTGGGCGACAGAGCCAGACTCTTTACCCAAAATAATAAATAAATAAAACAAAAACAGTTAAAGGCTTACTTCTTTTTTTTTGAGACGGAGTCTTGTTCTGTCATCCAGGCTGGAGTGAACTAGGCATAGCTCAGGCATGATCTTGGCTCACTGCAGCCTCCATCTCCTGGGTTCAAGTGATTCTCCTGTCTCAGCCTCTTGAATAGCTGGGATTACAGGTGCATGCCACCATGCCTGACTAATTTTTGTATTTTTGGTAGAGAAGGGGTTTCGCCATGTCAGCCAGGGTGGTCTCCAACTCCTTACATCAGGTGATATGCCTGCCTCAGCCTCCCAAAGTGCTGGGATTACAGGCTTGAGCCATTGCACCTGGCCCTTAAAGGCTTACTTCTTGGCTCTCTGGAAAAGCTAGCTGTCCAAAATTACTTATTCATGAAGGCTTTTGAATAGACGATTCTTTTTTAAACTGTTTCTATTTAGAAAATGAGCATGTGAATGATTCAAATAATTAGTGACTGCCTATGACTTGGGAGTTCCAAAATGTTAGATCAGCACTTTTTTTAGTGAACAGCCTCTGCTGTATGGTTTTATCTAATACCTCATGTGACCTCTAAGAATGATTAGACAATCGATTGAAGATAAACTAGGATGCTGGCTTTTTACTTACTCTGTGATTGTTTGGTGTTTAGATGGGGCAAGGAAAATAATAATAATCCTGAAGTTAACTTTGGAAAGTATAGCTAACTTTAGAGGCTTTGAACTCTGTTAATGGTTTAAATATGAAACTTTTGAAATGTTGATAAAGATGACACTGGATACAATGTTAAGTATTAATAATATTTTCATCAGTTTCAACATTAACTGATGAAAGTATATATATATATATATATGAGCATGCTAATTTTTTTAAAAAAGCAGATGCTTTGGATGTACTGTGGAAAAGAAGCCCTCCAAGCAATGGAGAAAGAGAATAGATTTTCTAAACAAAACTGCCTTAAAATGCCATATTTTATAGAGTCAAAACATTTTCTGCTTGTGTCAGTTATAAAAATTTAATAGGGAAAATGTATGTTAATCTTAATTTGGAGATACACAACAAATCTGACATTACATGAAAGTGATTTAAAACTAGAAATGGTACTTTTCTTAAAAATGATTTTACTTAATATGTATTGATGCTAATTGCTAATTCAGTAAAAACTCAAAAATAGTAGATGAAAATTTATTGTTTGACTTGGACTTGACTAGAGTCTTATAATGTGAACCCAAATTCTGAAAGTTTTATCAGTAGAAAGAAAGAAGCTTATAAACCAGACATGAATATATTCATATTTAAAGACTGATGCTTTCTTCTTCACACTATCTTTTTGGACTTATTTTATTGGAAAGACAGTTTACATATGAAAGCTATGTATTCTAAAATGCACAAAAATTTATATGTAATAGCAAAATACCATTTGGGATTATGTTTTTTAAAAGCTTGAGAATGTTACTTATTTACTTTTGCAGCTTTCCATGCAGCTGTTTTTTTTTTCTGTTTTTGACTTTGGAGATAAAGTTACTTGATTTTTATCTTTACTTTTCTCTTTATTTTGTGCCTTGGTCTTGAAAAAGTAATAAGTATTTCTTACTGAGGCCCCCTCCTGCTTTGTTCTGCTATCTAAGGTTATTACAATGCTCAAGTCTCTTTGTTGGTTGCCTTTGACTAATGCTTTTCAGCAGCCCCGGGCTCAGCTCCTGGTTCCCAGTATGGCACAATGACCAGGCAGATATCTCGACACAACTCTACTACTTCTTCGACATCTTCTGGTGGATACAGACGAACTCCCTCTGTGACTGCTCAATTTTCTGCTCAGCCTCATGTTAATGGAGGTCCACTTTATTCTCAAAATTCAAGTAAGCTTGTGCTTTGCAGGCATACAGCAACAGTGGAGCTCCTTTTGAAGGAAATTATTTGAAACTATTATTCTTGCCAGTGATAGACAACAATTGAAAACCATACTGTTTCATGTTTATTTTTGTTTTAGGATATTAGTCCTTGAATCATACCATTTTAAGAGTAATTGCTTACCGCTTTCTCTTCGAAAATTTAGACTTATTAAGTATACTTAACTAAATTTATCAAGACATATCTATATTGAGTATACTAAAATTTAATATGCCATTTTTATTACTATAAGTAGAACTAGAGAACAAAAACATTGCTGAAATAAACTTAATTTATTGGCATGTTTGAGACAGCTTAGTAATGGTAAAATTAAAGACACAAACATTGTGAAAGTTTTCCTTTAAATTAATATAAAGAAATTGTTGGCTATCACTTTTAAGGTCATTAACCTATACAGAAATGAGTTCAAAACCTATTAAAAATGTTTGCAATGCCTGCTTAATGACTGTCTTTGAATAATTCTAACCGTGGAAAGGAATTTCTTTTGATTTCTTTCTGTTTACCTCAAATTGCACATCTCAGCACTAATTGCAATCAGTGTTTAAAAGCTGGTAAGAATAGAAAATGGTTTTAGCATATAATGTTAGGAAGTTAGAATAGTGTGGGGTAGTCATTAATTTAATATCACTTTTCATATTAAGATGTTCAGAGCAAAAAGGAAAAAACGAAAACAATCAGAAATGAACCTATTGTCCACTATTCGCTTTTAGCTTAAAGTTGTTCTTACTGGGCACAGACTGAGACAAGTTTTCCTAAATGGCTTTTGTGGCTCTTTCTAGAGCTGCATGTTATTTTAGTTTATATAAAAACACCGAATATTCAGTGAATTCTCCATAGTTACAGGAGGTTGCTTTAAGTTATTTTTATTTATAATGAATGACCTTTGTACATATTTTAGAGCAGAGCTAGGGGAAAGTTCCTTTTTATTTTTGAGATGGAGTTTCGCTCTTGTAGCCCAGGCTGGAGTGCAATGGCTTGATCTTGACCCACTGCAACCTCCCCCTCCTGGGTTGAAGCGATTTTCCTGCCTCAGCCTCCTGAGTAGCTGGAATTACAGGTGTCTGCCACTATGCCCAGCTAATTTTTGTATTTTTAGTAGAGACAAGGTTTCACCATGTTGGCCAGGCTGATGTCGAACTCCTAACCTCAGGTGATCCACCCACCTTGTCCTCCCAAAGTGCTGGGATTACAGGCATGAGCCTCTACGTCCAGCCTAAAGTTCTCATTAGTTTTTTCTTTAAATTTTAAAGATAAATTATGTTATAGCAAAAATTTCTAAGAATTGAAAACCACTTTAGCAGAAATATCAAAATTCACAAGTAATCCTAAAATTTATATGGCTTTTTTGAGACTAAAATATTTAAGAAGTGTTAAACTTTACTAATTAGGATTTTACCTAAAATTTGGTATTGAAAGGTAGCCAGTGTCTGTCTAAATATTCCAGATTATTTAATAATTCACTTGACTTGTTTTATCAACTTTATTTTTTTCATATTGTGCATTTTTAGATCCCATATTTATGTTCATTATTTTTCTTTTCCTCACCTAGACATTTAATTTACTCTGCAAATAGGATTTTTGGTAACTCTTTTATATAATACATAGTTTTGTAGTTTTACTTTAGCAGTGCTTGCGTGGATTATTTTCAAACAGGATACTTTAATTACTGAATGTCTACATTCTTTTGAATATTGGAAAGCAAATTTGGCCTCAGATTTTAAATAAATTATTATGTTTTGTCAAATTAATTATCCTTCAATCTGAGTTACTGTTGGTGTTGCAGCAGTAGTAGTATGTGAATGTTTTTAGTGTTTTGGTGTGCATATTTTCCCTTCTGTCTAAATGTGGTAATGATTAGTATCTTCACAGCTTAGCTTTTCATTTTCATTACATACTAATCAGCATGGCTAATTACTAAGGGTTGTTTCTAAAAACTTTTTTAGGTTTGTGAGAATTTTTTGTTTTTTAAGTCAAAACCTCTAACCTTTTATTTAAGAGCATTCTGTAGAGTATTAGAATTAAATAGGATTGGTTTCACAGTGAATTGAATGTTATTTTTAGCTATACAATCAATATTAATGCGCGTAATTGCTTTGTTGTTACTTCTTTGAACACCGAACTACTTTCAAATTTTTATGCTTACCAACAGAATTTGTGTGTTGGATTAATTGAAACAACCTTTTGATTAATCCTTGGTAACCAATAAATTGTTTTTCTCTATCAATTTAGTGTTACTACTTGGTGACTACCAATAGACTCAATTTTGCTATCTAGTCCTACTGACTTTTTCTGAGCAATCTTTGGCAATTACTGTCTTGTTAAAGTGAGACAAAGTCACAAACCTATGAATGTTTACTTCAAGTGTATATTAATTTTTAATACATGAGCATTTGGTACTAATTTCCTGTCAATTATGTCATCTCCACAAATACATGTGAATGTGTTTCAGGCTATTCAATGAGTTGTTAAAAATCACTTTAATGCAAAGAATTACATATTTTAACTTATTGGAGATCAGGTTTCCTTTTTCAGAACAGTGATAAAAAGATCACTTTGGAGATATCCCATGAAACTCTGAATGATTAACATGATATATTCGCTTGTAAATTAAGGAGTGATATTTTTAAAAATAATATTGCCAACTTTTTAAGTTGTTATTTTTTTAAATAACAACCTTGTTTTACAAACAAGAGTTTTTTCTTGGAGAGCTGTGTGTAAATTTAGATATATAATAAGAACTGTCTTTAAAGGAAACCTGTGATTAATATTTTTATTGATATATGAAATAAACAGCTATTATATATTTGTTTTATTTATTTGGGTCCTAATTTACAACATTGCCTTAAAGCTAGACAAACCTGTTATAGTTATGGCAAAGACACAATATTCTGGAAACCTATGTAGGTATTTCATTGTTACCTATTTTAGAAGTCTTTCCTTAGAATTTGAAAATTTTATTTTACTAAAGGAAATGTGATGGTAAATTTAAGTCTTCCCCAAACAATATAACATTAGTATTAAATTAAGTGTATTTGTTCTTTTATAAAATTAATTAATTGGCTAAGCACAACTTGGCCTTTAGGTTTGCTTGTGGGAAATGTACTCGAAGGTTCTGCAGGTTTTTGTTTTGTTTTTTGTTTTGTTTTGTTTCATTTGCAAACTGTTCTTTGCATACTTATGTTTGTGGTCCTTGTAACTGACTTCTGCTTTTTGTTTGTTTCCTTTTCTTTCCTTTATCTGTTTTACTTCTCCCATACTGTGTTGTTGCTACCAGTTTCTATTGCTCCACCCCCTCCCCCTATGCCTCAGTTGACTCCACAGATACCTCTCACAGGCTTCGTGGCCAGGGTGCAGGAAAACAGTAAGTTTGGAAAAACTGAGCTATCGAAGAGTAGAGGCTGTCTCCTTATAGCATGCATGGCTGATGATGAGTCATCATTTCCCTTACTTTTATTGAGAAGCTAATCTTATCTTGAAAATAGGTGCAGATATGTTACTGAAACTGAAGAGCACGGTCTTCAGTTTTTTCTCTTTGTGTGCATGGTTACTGACACATATAAATTTCAAAGCTGCAATTTTCTTATGTATTTACATGATCCTAAAACAGGAGATCTGAACTTTACACATTGTTAAGGAAAGAATAATCAAACACAAAAATTCAAATTGTATGGAAACTTTTAGCTTCTGATAGTTATTAGAATTAGAAAACATTTTTATTCTAATACATTTATCAAGATATAGATATATTGTGACATTAAATTTAATATGAAATTGGGGCAGGTATTTCCCTCTTAATTACAAAAAAATTGTAGGGAAAGCTTTGTAGCCTCAGATTTTTGTACATAAATGATACTGAACCAATATAAAGGTTCATTGTTAGGATAAGATTGAATGGCCAAGAATAAGTAAATTACTTTCATGCTATCCATTTCAGGGTGAGTGATAAGCAATTTAGCATCCTTTTCACATTTTGGCTACATGCAGGCCCACAAAAATTGTTTCTGAATATGAAAATTTGTTAACTTTTTTAGATCTTCGTTTGAAGTTTAGGGATTTTTTTTTTGGAAGTTATTTTGGATATACGGCTTTAATCAGAATAGACTAGTTTATATTACTGCCTGATTACTTCTGAAATTCCAGAAGATGTATAATCCTAATTGCATGATCACAGTGAATGTTATATAAAGTAAAAAAATACCACTATTACTGAATTATAATATGCTAGAATAGCTGTTGATGGCAATGTGGTCTATTTCTAATTTACTTCATTTTGACCATCACCCTGAAAATAAATCTCAGAATGGTTTGAACAAATGAATAACCCACTTGCCCAGCCTATCCTCCAAGAGAGTATATTGTAACCAATTCCATTCTTCAGCTTTTGCTGACCCTGTTGTGTTATTCTCCCCATCCCCTCTCTTCTGCCAGTCAAATATTTATGTACTCGATGTTATGTGCTAGGCTCTGGGAAGAAAACCAGCAGTTGAAGACAAAAGCCCCTTCCTCCAGGAAATGTGTGATCCAATTGGCTTGTTATAAAATGTTGTTTTGTAATGTTGAAATTTCTGAGTGTAAGCCATCCTTATTATTAATATGTGTTTGAAAACCCTAATGTGTTCAAACATTTAAAAAGATATGAATAATCAGCCTGGGCAACACGGCAAGACCCTATCTGTTCAAAAAATAAAGAATTAGCTAGGCATGGTGGCATGTGCCTGTAGTTCCAGCTACTAGGGAGACTGAGGCTGGGGCATGATTTGAGTCCAGGACTTCAAGGCTTCAATGAGCCATGATCACACTACTGCACTCCAGCCTAGGAGTGCAAAAATAAATAAATAGAGTGCAAAAGTAAATAAATAAATGATGGATGGATGGACAGATAGATGTGAATCTTGCTTTTAAAAATAAGTAAGGGTAAACTGCTGGTCCTTAATGCTGCAGAGTTTAAAAACAAAGCCAGTGTGAACTTTTGAACTGCCATATCACTAAAAATTATTAGGAAATAAAATAGCCATAATGAACATAGTTTTGTGGGTCCAAAGGTTACTGACTAGCTGTTTGGTAACTCTTTTCTTTATATAGAAATTCAGTATTAGTGTGCATTATTCTAGGCATGCGTTGTGTTTGCTAAAGAGGCTCTTGGTACTATATTAGTTCTTTTTATAAAACACATAAACTTGGGTCAGTGATTCTCCTTGTGCCAGACATTGCCTAACTTTATTTGATTTCTGTTTGCTTTGAAAGTATGTTAGGAAGATTGGTGATAAAATATGTATCAGCACTTTAAATGTTTTATGAAGTACAAATTTTGTTTGTTCTTCTCTGAAATACCCAGTTTCTTATGGCACTCAAAGTGGGTGATCATGAATGCATGTAGCAGTTAGCATATTAATAAGTGTTTCATTTTAAGATATGAGCCTCTAAAAAAGTCAGCACTGTGTTTACATCTCTTTGTGATTATGCAGAGAATCAGATTAACTAAGACTTCTGCCATAATTTGAAGATAAGACAATGTAGATTTATAACAGTTGGACATAAAGACAATTTAGTGAAAACATTAAAGTAGTATGATAAATCAAGAGTAAATGCAAGTTACCCACATATATAATTTACACATTAAGCCAAACTAAGGATATGAACTATGGCTGTTTGATGTCAGGAGGGCTTCATACCCATTTTCCTCTCCTAAATATTACAAAGTTTTATAGAGGAAGTTATAGGCAAAGATAAGATGGATCTAGGAATGAGGCAGAAAAATTAATTGTAGACTCATTTGATAGCTATTAAAGTGAGCATTACCATACAGGATTTGTTTTCTAATAGCCCTTTCATCCCTCAGGAGGGGATAAAATAGGAATCACAGCATCGAAGTAGTTATAGAAATAGGGTCATTATCTGCAAATATTTTAAACCTGGAGCCCTTGGTTGTATTTTCAGCACATTATTCCAAGGAGGGTAGAGTAAATGTTTAAACCTGTATGACAAATAGATTATGGCTGATTTCTTTGATCACATAGTAGCCCCAGAAATTGGCATTTGATTTAGTATCAATTTGTATGAAAACATCTTCATATGTCTTTTGAACTTAGAAATTTAATTTCTTAGAAGAAATTTGTGGATCAGAAATTTAAGTTAAGCATTAGTTGGGTTCCAGCTTTGAATTCTTTAAATATTGGGAGCATTTGTTAGCCGATACTATACTAGTTCATTGAACACAGCTCTAGCCTGACATTTTCCCATTTCCCTGTTTACACCTTTGACTATGTAAAGCGCACACATATATACTGACCACGACCATCTAGAGTTTGAGGTATGAGTCATTTTTATTGTTTTGTTTAATATCAGTTCCTTTTTGTTTGTTTTTTTAATTACATCTTCAACACTTTATGTTTAAATCTTAATTGTTGATGTATTCTTAGAAAATTGAATCTTTGGGATCTAGGCTTTCCCTCATCCCGTGCTTATGTTTTACTAGCAGTAATGCAGAATTTTAGGTTACTTTCTACATTAAAAAACTGATTATGAATATAAACATTTTTGAAAATGTTCAGTTAGATTTTTCTACTGGTTGGGAATTCTTTTTAAATTTTTTCAACTTGTAAAATTTAAATAATAGAGTAGAAAGTCTACACATAGAAGCAGACCTAATGCCACCAACTTTACTTTTCTCTCCATTGAAACAAACAATAATCAACAAATAAAAATCTGTCCACAGGAGATGTAATTTTTAGGGAACCAAAGCTGTTTCAGGCCAAAATCAGGGGCATGAATAGCACAATGAAAAGTGATCAAACCATTAATGTAATGTTATTCGTATCATTTACTGCAGTACAAATGACAAAAGTGACATAGGTTTATTTTAAGTTGGTTGTTAACATTTGTCCTGATCTGAACCTTGGAATAAAGAAACTACTCCCATAATCCTTAAAAAAAAGAGGCACTGTCTCCTAACACCCTGCATTTATTAATTTGTAGTACTTCCAGATACCCTTGTTTTAAGCTCATTTTGTTATTTTAAAATGATTGAGTAGCATAAACTTTAACACACCAAGCTTTTATTTCTAATCATTGCATGTTTTATTATAGTGCATGCTGTACTTAAGTTAGAGCTTTCTTAAATTCTATTAACTTAGAAATTTCCATTTAGATGAACTTTTGATTCAGATCAATCATGTGAATCTTTTTAGTTGCTGATAGTCCAACTCCACCGCCACCACCTCCACCAGATGACATTCCCATGTTTGATGACTCTCCACCTCCACCACCACCACCCCCTGTGGATTATGAAGATGAGGAGGCTGCAGTAGTTCAGTATAATGATCCTTATGCAGATGGGGATCCTGCTTGGGCCCCCAAGAATTATATTGAGAAAGGTAAGGTACAGTCATTGAATTGATGTGAAGGAAAATAACTGAATTACAAAAATTTAGAACTATAAAGAACATCTGGTCCACTGCTTCTCAACCTTTTAAACTGCCTTACCAACCAAGATGGTTGACTTAAACCTTACTTCCTAGGCTTTATATTATTCCCAATGTACAGGGGCATGTTTTCTTTGTATTTTAGATTAAAATTGCAGATTTGCTTTCAAACTACATATGCGTTCAGCTGAAGATGAACTTGCTGGATTGCATTTTATAGATGAAACAGCTAAGGCACAAAAATGGAGTTATATGTAATTAGTAAAGATTTTTAAAGTTCTGTCAAGCTCTATTGATTAAAACAGAAATCTTTCATATCTAAGTACAGACGGTCGCTGATTTATGGTGGTTCAGTTTAGGAGCTTATTTAACTTTATGATGGTACAAAAATGATATGCATTCAGTATGCTTCTTAACTTGTGATGGTGCTTTGTCTGGTTAAACCTGTTATAAATAAAAAATATAAGTCATAAGCTGAAAACGTACTTTCAATTTACAATATTTTCCACTAAACAGTGGGTTTATTGGAACATAACTCAATCGGATGTTAAGTGGAGGAACATCTGTCCTTAAAAATATATTGGTACTATCATGAGGAAAGCCTCAATTAAGGTTTCAGTTAGGTGATTTTATAAAAGAGAAGAAAAATTACCAGGACTGTATTTTATGAAATTATGAACTGCTCTAAAGTCTGATTTACCTAGAGTATCCGATGTTCACTATCATTATCTATTAAGAAATATAGGTGGGGAAGAAAGCCTGTTTCTAGAGTTTTTTCATTCAGTTCTGTGCATTTAAAAATCTGTATTTCTTTCTGCAGAAGTGGGAATCAATTAAAAATAAAATCTGTATTTCTATAGAGTTCTGAAAAATTCTTGTGATTTAGTTGATCACTTTTGGTTGCCTTTGAAAATGTATTTCCTTTTATTGGCTTTAATTGGGTTAATGGACTTTAAGCAAGTAGCTGTAACTCTTTCGACCAGCAGCATTCTTTCCTGCCCAAGTTCTGGATATGTGGCAGAAGTAAATTTTTCTTTTTCTTCTTCTTTTTTTTTTTTGAGACAGTCTCACTTCGTCACCAGGCGCCAGGCTGGACTGCAGTGGCGCCATCTCGGCTCACTGCAACCTCTGCCTCCCGGGTTCAAGCAATTCTCCTGCCTCAGCCTCCCGAATAGCTGGGACTATAGGCGCGTGTCACCACGCCCAGCTAATTTTTGTATTTTTAGTAGAGACAAGGGTTTCACCATGTTGGCCAGGATGGTCTCCATCTCTTGACCTCGTGATCCACCCACCTTGGCCTCCCAAAGTGCTGGGATTACAGGCATGAGCCACTGCACCCGGCCATTTGTTTTCTTTTTATATATTTTTTTATTTTTTGAGATGGAGTCTTGCTCTGTCACCCAGGCTCCCAGGCTGGAGTGCAGTGGTGCGAACTCAGCTCACTGCAACCTCCACCTCCCGGGTTCAAGCAATTCTCCTGCCTCAGCCTCCCAAGTAGCTGGGACTACAGGCGTGCACCCCTGCGCCCAGCTAATTTTTGTATTTTAGTGGAGACAGGGTTTCACCATGCTGGCCAGGTGGTCTCTATCTCTTGACCTCGTGAGCCACCGCGCCCGGCCAATAATTTACATGTTGTTAAGAAAGTCTTAAATATTCTACTTTAGATTCCCATATACCTTCAGATAGGTGTTATTAGTTAGGAGGATGATAAAGTTGAGTGGCCTTGAATCGAGATTTTACCCATATTTGTTTATTTGGTAAAGCAAATTTAACTATGAAAATGGGACCATATTTATATAAGTTGACAAATTTGGAATGATATATTGGTTAATATACTTGAAGAGCAGGATTAAAAAGTATCTTCCCAAATTGGAATAATAATCCTAAACTAGGGGTGGGCACACTTTTTTTGGTACAAAGCCGGATAGTAAATATTTTAAACTTTGCTGGCTATACAGTCTCTGTCACAACTACTCAGTCTGGCTGTGGTAGTGTAAAAGCAGACATAGACAATACATGAGTAAGTAGATGTGGCTCTATTGCAATCAAACTTTATTTTCACAAAATGCGGCGGTTTGGATTTGTCCATGGGCCATTTTGTACATTTTAGATTGCTTTCTCTTTCTACAAGTTTGCAAAGGAAGTGAATATAGGCTAAGCATCCCTATCTGAAAG
Source organism: Cacajao melanocephalus (assembly GCA_963573385.1). NCBI lineage: Eukaryota > Metazoa > Chordata > Mammalia > Primates > Pitheciidae > Cacajao > Cacajao melanocephalus. Next base: position 59,324 of record CAUYLG010004743.1, read on the forward strand.
TCCCAAATTTAAAATGCTCCAAAATCTGAAACTATTGAATACCAACATGATGCCACAAGTGGAAAATTCCACACCTGACCTCATGTGATGGGTCACGGTCAAAACGCAGGTGAATGACATAGTTTATTTAGTGTTCCCAGTGGAAGAATAAAATTACCTTCAGGCTATGTGTATGTGAAGCAAAAATGAGTTTTATGTTTAGACTTCGGTCCCACCTCTAAGATACCTCATTATAGGTATGTACAATTCCAAATCTGAAAAAATTCCCAAATCCAAAGGAGTTTTGATCCCAGGCATTCCAGATAAGGGTTACTCAACCTGTATCTTGAACTGAAAAGAATCACAGATACCACAGAATTGCAGAGTTCTCTAAGTATTAATTAAAATCCTTTAAGAGTAAGTAAATATTCTTTTTAAGAAATCTGGGAATAGTCCCAAATTAGCATGGGTCCCTGAATGAGTAGGATGTGATTTGCCTTCCAGTAACTGTGTATTTTCAAATTGGATAGCTTGGGTTGTTACCTGCTACTGAATGGCTATGCAGCTTTCTTTGCCTTATAATTATTTTGAAAAGCTGTGCTTTGCATATGATAGGCACTTGGTAGATATTTGAATTAATTGACACATCTAAAAAATTCTAAAATTCAGAGAGCTTTCTTAAAGAGATTGACAGAACCTATTGGCCTCTTCAGTCTAATCAGATTGTCATTTGGCCCTAAGATTAAGCCAGTGATTTAAGTACATGGTTGGCCACTGACATACTTATATTGATAAATATAAGAATTAAGAATCTTCATAAAAATAGTTGGTTTTGCTTGGCATTGTCTTATAATTCAAGTAAATGTTGGATATAATGCACTCATGTTATATTTCAACTTTTTGTTTTCCATAGTTGTTGCAATATATGATTATACAAAAGACAAGGATGATGAGCTGTCATTTATGGAGGGTGCAATCATTTATGTTATAAAGAAGAATGATGATGGCTGGTATGAAGGAGTCTGCAATCGAGTGACTGGTTTGTTCCCTGGGAACTATGTTGAATCAATCATGCACTATACTGATTAATTTTTTTTGCTTTTAAAGTAGATTCTTATTACTCAGTCATACTGTGGGACTATTATGGTTAACAGACCTGTCTTAATATGTTTTAAAATGTGCCCATATTTTCAGGACATGCTGTTTTATTGGTAAATTGAATGTCTACCTGTAAGCATAAATCTTTGAGGCAGTTTTTATATTGCTAAATAGCAATTTATACAAGAAGCTGTCCATAACTGATTATGCTTATGTACTTACACATTTTTAACTTGATGACCAGCCTAAATATTCTGGGGGAAGTGGGGTATAATATTTAACGAATCATGATTCAGATTGTACCATTACATGTTTCAGTGCAGCATGGTTACTAACGCTATGTCAGACTAATATTAAAATCAGAAGATTCAAATGCTGGTGCTGGTCATACTTTTTTGGTTACATTCTCTCATTTAAAGAAAGAAATGTTTAAAGCATGTATAAAAATTTATGTATTGAAATATACTTAAAAATTCCAAGATGCTTCCAATTTATGTAATACTTACCTGGAGGACTCGTACTTAGGTGTCTTAAAATGAATTGAGTCTTCAGGGCCTCCATGTGAAACAAAAAAGAAGCAAAAAGAATTATCTGTAATGTTGTAATTTGTACCTAAGTTTTTTAATGAGTGAAATTTGCATTATAAATTTTTTCCATTCATAAATACATAAGTGAACCAAAGGTTTTTGTCCTTTTCTTCACTGGTTTGCTTTAAAAAAAAATAATAAATGATTTATTGAAGAATTATGGTTCTATTTTCTCAATATATTAACTTGGAAAAAAATTTTAGCCTTATCTCAATCTGTCCCAACAGCAATGTGACGGAGTTTTGCAGATTCGAAATCTGCAAAGGTATTTACAAGTCAGTCTACTGAATTCCTTTTTTAAAGAATCATCTTTTGAAGCTAAGAAAATGTGTCAAATTGTGTGAATTCATTCTGTAGGTAGAATTCTTAAGGATTGCCATGTCTTTCAGTTTTACAGTGCACTGTTGTACACTGGTTCAATTAAAATACCTTTTACATATTGTAAAAGTGGATGCAGTTGATTTGTGACTAGGCACTATTTAATCCATTACCTGGCACTAGCAACATTAGAATTTTAAAACTGGGAAAGAAGGTGGGTCATATATTAATATCAGTGAACAGATTTACCTAACCAACAGACTTGTACTGTCTTTTGACATGATCGAAATGCAACACATGCACTTTGTGTGTCTCCTAAGGGAGGGTTGAGGGATGTTTTCTCTAGCTTGTGTATAATTTTATATTGTCTAGGATATTAAAGTAGAACACTCAAGTGTGGGTTTGTGTTATTGAAGATTTGTTTGGAATTCAAATTACCGTTATGTACTGGACGTTACAGATTTTTAACAGCATAGTGAATGGTAAGAATAGTGCAAAACATTTATTTCAGAAAATTAAAGACCATTATTGCTATCAAATCAATGTGACTATTTCATGTGCATTTTGCCTTTGTTAATTTTAAAGTGTCATTAGTGATATCAGGTAGCTACCTTCTACTTTTCAAGTGGATTGTTCTCTTAATTTGTATATAACCTATTGTCTAAATTTTATGTACAGTCTTTTATAATAAACCATTCTCCTATATGAAATTTTGGATACTGTTAATATATAACTCATGTGGACTTCAATGCAGACTTCACATTTTTCTGACCTTTATTCCTATGGTAAATCAAGACAAACCATTGAATTTTATCATTTATTTGTGTAATGGCCTTACATGTGGATATTAACAATGTAAACAATACCACATATAACCATCAAGATACCTAGATTAGAATTTATAGGACTAGAATGACAGATTCAGATGGTTTAATTACATTTAAAAAGTTTTCTGAAAAAACTTCTTTTGCAATAAAAAAAAAATAGCCCATCAATAAGTGATACCTTTTAAAATGATTTTTGGTTATCTGCACATGAAGCAAACAGTGTATTCCATAAAATTCTTTAGGCACAGTCTGGTAAGATAGCTGCCAGAAAGAACAGAAAGAGCTGTCATTTATCTCTTGTGAGTACAATTTCTGAAAGCTGAATGAGGGCATCTCTTTCCGGGGATGGTCGAAGTTTACTGATCTCTCTTATTGCTTCATGGCAGTACTGCTGGGCGAGGTAGGTTGTTTGTTGCACACCATCACTCTACGAGATACAGAACAAAACAGAAAAGATACCTGTCACTGACTGAATTCCTGCTATAATAAATTAACACATAGTTTTGAGATCAGATGAGCTGAGGGTTACAGTTACCAAACTACATCTCTAATGTTCTTTGCCTGACTCATAGTCCTAACTTCATTTAGCATAGCTAACTTTTTTTTCTCATATAGAAGCAAATTTTTATTCTATTAGCATGTAAAGCACCTAGCTCATCAATATTACGTAGTCATCCATTTTCCCCTAATTTTTACATAAGTATTTTCTTAAAAGTTCTACACATACAAAATATCTTTATACAAAATTTTTAAATGTAAAAAAAGTAAAACAAAAAATAAAGAACAAAAATACATAACAAAATGAAAGTACAGAGGGTTTATGATGAAAATCAAGTTCCTTTCTTCCAAAGGCACTCACTTTATCCATGAGTTTTTCCTTTTTTTTTTTTTTGAGACAGGGCTCTGTCACCCAGGCTGGAGTGCATGGAAGGATCTTGGCTCACTGCAACTTCCACCTCCTCGGTTCAAGCGATTCTCCTGCCTCAGCCTCCCAAGTAGCTGGGACTACAGGTGCGTGCCACCAAGCCTGGCTAATTTTTGTATTTTTAGTAGAGACGGGGTTTTGCCATGTTGGCCAGGCTGGTCTCAAACTCCTGACCTCATGATCTCCACCTTCCTCAACCTCTCAAAGTGCTGGGATTACAGGCGTAAAGCCACAGTGCCCAGCCTCGTTTTTATTTCTTTAGTTACTGTCTGTTACCTTTTTGTTAAGATGAGGATTTAGCCCACCCATACTGTGCCTCCTAATTTGATCATTATACTGCTGTCTTTATTTTGTAGAATACTTCTGTTAGGTACCATCAAACCTCTGATTTTATCTTGTATACCAGTTCTCCTGTCCTTTCCTCTAACGATACCATTACACTATAGATATACATTCTATTCTGTAACCATGTTTTAAAATATTGGTTCTCTCTAAAAACCAAATACTAATAAATATCATTTCTATGAGTTAAAAATATTTACTGCAGAATCAAGTCATATACTGTAATTCTATTTCTTTCTTCATGGCTCATGATCCCTCTGTCATTTCTTAATATGTTTTTTTGAGGGAGAGTCTCTTGCCCAGGCTGGAGTGCAGTGGCATGATCCTGGCTCACTGCAACCTCTGCTTCCTGAGCTCAAGGGATTCTTGTGCCTCAGCCTCCCAAGTAGCTGGGATTACAGGCATGCGCTACAACGCTCTGCTAATGCTTGGCTTTTTAGTAGAGATGCGGTTTCACCATGTTGGCCAGGCTGGTCTCAAACCCCTACCTCAAGTGATCCACCTTGGCCTCCCAAAGTGCTGAGATGATTACAGGCGTGAGCCACTGCGCCCAGCCCCCTCTGTCATTTAGAATAGAAATTCCTAACACTATGGTTGAAGGACCTCTGATTTTCTATACCAGTTGCTTAAAACATGACACATTTTAGTTTGCTGTGCCTTTTTGTACAGAAGCCTGCCTTCTCTGTGTTTTCCACACATTTTGCTGAAGTACATCTGCAAATAACCTACCCAGAAAGTGTTCACGGGAAGTCAACTTTTTACTCCCGATGTGTGGTGACTTTCTTTTGCCTTCAGATTTAATGGACCCTAGGTTTAAAATGCTTCATTCTCATTTGGAAGACCTTGTTCCACTGCCTTGTAGGATCCGGTATTTTTGCCATTCACTGAGCCAGTTTTGACACTTTTTCCTTGCAGAGAGGACAACTTTTTTATTTTATACTTGGGAAGATTTCCTCAATTTCACATTGCAACCCTTTGGAGTTTGTTCCTCAGTCATTTTCAGTTTCTTAGAGCTTGCTCTTACTCATTTAAAAAGTACAATCCTGACTTGTTTTGTGAATGCGGTATCTTTTTGGATCCTCTTATTTATGTTTTTCCCAAGTTTTCTTTTTTTTCTGTTATTTTGGTCCCATTCTTTTGTTCAGCAAGCTTTAGTCAAACTCTTGTAATCTTGAGTTGTCTATTCACATTTAATGAGGGAATAGGGACTAGAAGCTCTGTGGGTGAACAGGGAGCCAGAATTTTGGAGAATATGTTTAGAGAACATTCCCGTGGATTTTTTCTTCTCTAAATGCATTTCTGGCTGGGACTGCTGGAACTCTGCTATTTTCCATCGGTGCTACAATTTCCCGCTTTTCAGTTCCACTTCTCACTCCAGCCCTCAATAATATACTATTATTTCTGAAGCCAGAACCTCTCCTAGGGATATTGACTTCTTTATCAGCTATAGCTCGCTTCCATAGTTTTTGACGGTACTTTCAAACCATTCTCCAAAAACGGCAGTAACGCAAATTACGAGGCTTAACAGTACAGTCAGTTAAAAGAGAAAAATAACCTTTTAGGGGCTGGAGGTTGCTTTTTAAAATATTTTAAAAATCTGAAAGGTAATTATTTGGAAGTCTTTCAAGTACCGTACTGAGTATAGATCTCACACCACAGTTGCTTTGTAACAATTGTTTGCTCCCTCCATCTCATCCAGTAGATGTGCTGGCTGCAAATGACAGTGAACTTGGAAATGGCTCATTCTCAAAAGAGTCAGTCACCAAAACTCAAGTCATGCAGAGAGATCTGGCTTCCACGGAAAAGTTCTGAAGATATGTGGCAATATATTTGAAACCAGCCACTAGCCCCTGAACAGGGTTAAACCATTCTCCCTTTAGAAGAAAAACATTTATATAAATGTATATTTGCCTAAGTTGGTTTAACTTTTTTTGAATGATCATTTTAGTAGCACTTTTATAACAGTCACATAGGACGGACTAGGAAAGCCCGATTATGAGTAGACTATCCCAGCAGTCCAGCTGCAGCCCAGATGGGGTCATGGATGGGGACATGGATGAGGCTGGAGCCAAGGCTGGGTGACTGGGGGCCCAGTGATTCTGTTGATGGATACAGGGAAGACTGGCTCCACACCACTGGGCTTCAACCCTAACAGTTCACCAGAATCACTTAGGTACCTTAAAAGACATTAATGTCTGAGCCTTACCCAAGACCAGTTAAAATCTTTCATAAGTAGTCTAGAAATGAAAATTAATAAATCAGAAAACTGAGTTTTCCCTTCACCTTTTTCATATCAAGAGTTGACCAAACTGTCTTGTATCTGTAATTTAATTTTTAATGTTACATTTTTGGATTAAAGGACTTTGCCGTGTTGTTCCTGCTGCTGCCTTGCTTTTAAAAATGGTCTTACCTGTAATACATACTGTCTCGCTCTGTCCACGTCTCCTGGCAGACTGAACCGTCTCATGATCATAGCATTCATTTCTGGGAACTAACCAAAAAGAAAATTTATTTCTCTTGGGAGAAACAAATGTTCTAACACTAGTTTGTAACAATCGGAAATAACAAGAACAACAAAAATGTCATTAAATGTCTCGATGATGTGGGGGAGCAGTAAACTGTAGCAACAAAAGCTAAGAGACATCCGGTCTATGCCTAGGCACTGCGGTAAGTGTACAGGAGGAGACATTAGTCTTTGTTTATTCTGATGTTTTATCCTAGTCCAGCATTGAGTAAGAGAGGCAGGAGGAATAAAGTACACCTCCAAAACAACATGGTTCTGGCTGGACATGGTGGCCGACTCCTGTAATCCCAGGACTTTAGGAGGCCAAGGCAGGTGGATCACCTCAGGTCAGGAGTTTGAGACCAGCCTGGCTAACATGGTGAAACCCCATTTCTATTAAAAATACAAAAAAATTAGCCGGGCGTGGTGGCGCGCACCTGTAATCCTAGCTACTCAGGAGGTTGAGGCAGGAGAATCACTTGAACCCGGGAGGTGGAGGTTGTAGTGAGCCGAGATTGCGCCATTGTACTCCAGCTTGGGCGACAAGAGTGAAACTCCATCTCAAAACAACAACAAAACCCAACATGGTTCTTAAACGTTAGATTGTATCAGGAATGCCTATACTGCCTGTGGGGCCTCCCCCAGTTTCTGAGTGGGGTTGGAGCCTAGGCATGCAGTTCTAACAGATTCCCAGGTGACACCAGTATCTCTGATCACTGCCAACATTTTGAGAACCACTGGCCTAGGATGAGGATGGGAATTGGGCATTCTACTCTAAGTAGTAAATTGAGGGCCAACTGAAAGCTACTGAGTTTTCTGAGCTGAGAGCCTTAAGCAGTGTGTAGAGTGGATTCGAGCAGTGGTCCATAACACTGACTGCATACTGGAATCAGCTAGGGAGGTTTTTCTTTTCTCCTGAGACGGAGTCTTGCTCTGTCACCCAGGCTGGAGTGCAGTGGCACGATCTCAGCTTACTGCAACCTCAGCCTCCCAGGTTCAAGTGATTCTCTACCTCAGCCTCCCTAGTAGCTGGGACTACAGATGCATGCCACCATGCCAGGCTAATTTTGTATTTTTAGTCGAGATAGGGTTTTGCCATGTTGGCCAGGTTGGTCTCAAACTCCTGACCTCAGGTGATCTGCCCACCTCAGCCTCCCAAAGTGCTGGGATTACGGGTGTGAGCCAGTGTGCCTGACCTCGGGAGGTTTAAATACAGTTGCCTAGATCCTGTTCCCAGAGATTTTGGTTATATTGGCTTGGGGTTTAGCCTGGGCACCAGGACTTTCAACCCCCTCCCGCCGACCCTGGTATTTTTAATGTGCAGCCAAGGTTGAGAACTATGGAATTAAGAGTCAGGTAGATCGAACAAACAGGTTACTGTAGTAGGTTATAAAAAAAAGGCCTGAATTAAGCTAACAGCAAGAACTGGAAAAAAAAATAGGTAAAAAAGAAATTGAAGGTAAAATCTATATTCTGTAATACTTAGGAACTATTTAGAACAGTCACCATCAACAGAATACAAAAGCCAGCACACCAAATCACTTCACTTCCTAGATCCAAGCTCTAGTCTTGATTTGGCCACCAGCTGCCACAGCTGAGTGACTTCCTTAGTCCCTGGGGTCTTAGGCTCCTCATCTCCATGACCTCGCCCTTGAGCTCTAAGATGTCAGAGTGTTGGGTCTTGGCCACGTCAGTGCTTACAGGCAGCTGCCAGTTTTTCCCTGGCAGTGAACCTGAAGGATGAAATAAGTTGTCTTGTAACCATGACCAAGGTTATTAGTAATCCTAGAAGAAAAAATAGGGCATACATAGAAAGGCCTTAGGCAAATGATCACAGACGAAGAAAAAATGTTCTTTTCAGACCAAAATATGTATCAGAACATAGCTCTAAATATGTAGAGACTGCTAACGTCCTTACAGAATTTATAGAGCCAGCAACTGGTTAGTTCTTAGGAAAACCAGTAATTTCCTTTAGTTACTGGTCTTTTAAGAAGAAAACAAGTTACTAGAAAGAAATCGGGGAAGTCCCAATCAACTTTTTTTGGTAAAAAAGCCAAATCAAATAGGTTTTAGTTTTATTTTTTGAGAGTTGTTCTGTTGCTCAGGCTGGAGTGCAGTGGTGCAATCATAGCTCACTGCAGCCTCAAACTCGTAGGTTCAAGTGATTCTCCCACCTCAGCCTCCCAAGTAGCTGGGACTACAGGCATGCATCTGACCAGTTTGTAAATTTTTTATAGAGATGGGGTCTTGCCTTGTTGCCTAGGCTGGTGTCAAACTCTTGGCCTCAAGTGATCCTCTTGCCTGGGCCTCCCAGAGTGCTGGGATTATGGGCATAAGCCACCACACACGGCCTGTTATTTTTTTTAATACCACATGCCAATACTGGATATCTAGAAGGTTTTATCATTAACACTGACGTGATCCTCTCCTAAACATCTGGTGACATTACCTTGTTTATGATGTATAAGCTTTTTCTACAGTACCAGCAAGTGTAGCAAGATGTGCTGATTGGGTGGTTTTCTCTGATGCTTTTACTATAAAAAGCATTGAGAAAGCAAAATTTGAAAAAATATTTGCATTGAGTGACTACATCCTTCCTTCCAAACATGTTGTGTGTGCAATTTTAATATGCAAATATCAAACTCTTCCCAGGCACTCCCCAGTCCCCTTAATGTGTGTGGAAAAGAAAAGAAACACAGCAGGAGGAATAGTTGCCTGCAGATTTAGTGAGAAATAAAAATTCTGTTTGCTCAGGTGCTGCTTTTAAGAGTAGGAAAACAACCTGTGGATAAATCATGTTTTAAGTGTGAAATCCATCCATAAACTAGACCGCCAAGGTGATCCGTAAATGCGTTTACCCAAACAAAACTTGGGTAACTCTGAGGCACCAACTAGTCACCACGATAGCATAAGGTCTGTGCAGCTGGTGCAGGGGCTGGTGATGGCATTTGGAAATGTGGCTACAGCCTGACATTTAGGTCTAGTGACTTATCAAATAAGGAAGAGAAACAGAAGAAAGGAAAGATTTTTTTAAAAGAGACATTTGAAAAGCAATATAGTCTCACCAGAGAAAGGAAAACACCTCCATTTTGTTTCTGAAGCTTTCAAAAATCCAATTAACATGGAGTTTTTGTTCTTAAAGAAAATACGTACATATACGTGCATGGAAGGACGCTGTCATCCTTTCATCCCTGGGACTTCTCCAGAAATCCCCAAAACTCTCTTAAATCCTCTGAACCAACTATTATCAGGAAGCCCCTTAAGAGAGATGTTAAAAATAAAGGAATTCCAAAGAGAGGGAGTCCGTCAGGTGCTGGGTGGAGCAAACTCCAAGACAACTCGCCATGGCAAGTTAAAAAAGGAAACGGTGGTTTCCCCAGAATGCTTGTCAGCAAACAAAACTCACCTACCAAAGAGAAAGGATTCCAGACATCTCAGAACTACTCCACTAAGTAGGTATGTTGTTCACAATAAAGAAGACATGACACAGAGATGATGCTGGGAGTATCATCAGTGTGCTCTGTGGGAAGGCCTGTTGGGTGTCACAGCTACGAACTTCTCAGCATTACCAGTGGCAATAACACTATGTAAGATGTAAGAAATGAATACTGGTCTTAGACTTGTTCAGTTCCCTGCTGTGCCATTTACCAGATGTTTAATTTTGGCAAGGTTTAAGCATCAGTTTCTTATTTATAGGATAGCCACCATCGTATCTACCACAAAGAGGAGTTGTGAGATTAGAGATAATGTATGAAAGGATCCTTTGTAAACTAAAAACACGTTTTCATTAAGTGGAGAAACTGCACGTTCTTATGTTACTTTGGCACTTGTTTTTACCCAGAATTAATTTTAGTCCCATAAATCTTTTGACACATTTCTTGCTAAGAATCTCTTGTTTGACAGTGTATTCCACAACAGAGCTGAACCTTGCTGTTTTATTAGAATACAACTTAAAAATACTTATTTGGCTAACTGCTGGCCCATGTGTCACAAGAGAGAAACATCAGTCTACTTTTGAAATGAGTCCTGTCCAGAGTCACTTCCTGCTTGGATTCATTCTGTGTTCCCTTTTCTGAGGCTGCAACGTGCCTTCTTTTAAACTCACTGCCTTATGAGCAGATGAGAACACTGCTGTCTGGTGAGCGTGAGTAGGCGCCTCATGATTGGGATTTCCCAGTGAAGCACACAAACTGTAGCTTGGGGCACAGTAATCTTTCTTTCTTCCTTTTGTCTTTTTAAATTTTTTTAAACCCAGCATTTTTCAATCTCTTGTGGATTACTGACAGATACTATGTAGGAAAGTAATGTTTGCAGTTGTATAGGTGGTAGCCAACGACTCATTTTTGTAATCCCCAGCATAACATCTACATGGCTCCAATGTTCCTCACTCATGCCTTAATGTACAAAAGGGGGTTTTATAAATTTTTGTTAAAAGTGGCCCATGTATTATGCTCCTTGATTTTGGGCTGGCAACTAAGTCTCATTGGGAGAAAGGACCTATGTATGGCATACCTTTCACTTCTTACCTCCAGAGTTTGAGAGGATGGAAGCCTTGTAATGAGGGCAGGTGTTCCTACAAAGCACCCCAACATCTCCATTCATAGTCCTTATTCCTCCAGTCACTGCTGTCCACTAGCAAGTCGCCAAAGTAGCCTGGCCCAGCCACCCAGGACATCAGCCTCCCCTGGTAAGAATCACGCTGCCAATGGCTGTGCTACATAGTGAGTGAAAGATAACCTTTCCTCTCCAATCAGAAACCCCCCAAAAGCAAGGGTGTGGTTTCTGTATCACAGTGCGATCACTGATTTATATGGAGGACTTGATTGACCTTTGTAAATGTGAAGACAGAATAGAGGCAAAATCTCCGAAAGACCAAAAGTAACTATAATTTTAGACCAAAGAGCTAATGTTTAATTTCATGGCACAGTGATGAAGCTGTGACTGCTTTGCTACATAACAAATTAAATACTACTGAGATGAAAATCTATTAACAAGATGTCCCAACACCAGCGAGTGTCTCACTTATTTCAAGTAACATTCAGTACAGCCAAAGCCATGTGGCCAGCGTCTGGAGGAGGCTGTGAGGATGTCTGCTTTGTCAGTCTCGGGAACATCTCTGACGCTTCCTAAGCCTTTCATTCACATTAAAGGGGGACACAAGGTCAGCTGTACTGACTTCCTTACTTCTCAGTCCCTTAATCTGGAGGAAGGAGGAACTCTGGGTCTGCCGCACTCCACTGACTTCTTGAAATCTGAGGCAATGGCCTAACTTCTAAGGCCTCTCTCAGAGCAGCATGATCTCATTACACTTCTAGAATTGGAGAATTTCTTATGCCCTTGATGCTTCCTGTGCCTTTTTAAGGGACTCCGAGGACCACCACAGTCCAGTCCTATAATCAAGAAGTGGAAACCATTCACTTTGCCAGTGCCCAAGATATGTGGAAATAATCACGCTACGTCAAATGCCTACAGCACACCACAAGACACAAAGACCTTAAATAGGATCTTAGCTAAACCTCACAATCACCCTGGGAGGAAGGTGGTCATCTTCTCAATTTTACAGATGGGGAAATGGGCTTAGCAAGGTGAAATGACCAGCCCCAACACCTCACTCAGAGCCAGAATCAAATGCAGACTTGCGATCTCTGATCTGAATGCCATCCCATCTGCTGTGCCATGGGACATCAGTTCCGTGGGGCTATCCAGTGACGCGTCAAAGGGAGTTTGTAAAACCTACAAAACCTACCTGCTGACAGGCAAACAGGACAGGACCAGTGGCTAACCCGAGCTTCAGATCAGCTGATGTTGGTTTGCCCATCTGATCAGAACATGAGGTGAAGTCCAGTACATCATCTATTAGCTGGCAAAAGGAAAAATGGGATGTAAGGAGCACCTCCATGCCAACATCGCTGCCATCATTCTTACTATTTTCACGATTACACACTAGGGGAGAATGTTGACTGTATCACTATGCCACCATTCTTATAAATAAAAAGCACACCAACCTGAAAAGCTATTCCTATATTTTTCCCGTACTGATAGGCGATCTCATGCACCACTGGGTCAGGGCATCCTAGAACAGAGACCTGAAACAGAAAGAGCATTCTGAGATAAGCTGCCTCCAGGCAGCAACAAAGCAGCCGATCCCTGGATGAATAAATCATGTGTGTATGCCTTTAAATAGGAAGTAGCAGGGCTGGATTATGCACATTCAGGAGACACATCAGAAGGACACCAAGTGTGTACAAAATCACATTTCCAATCAAAGAATTTCAGTCTCAGAGTGTGTTGTTAAATTCTAAGAAAATTATCGTTCCACAGCCCCTACCTTCAGAGAGCATAAGCAGCCTTTCCCACTGCTTAGGAAAACCTGAGCTACAACTGGACGAGTTCTGCTGGTAATACACTAAGTAAACCCTCCTGACATGCAAAAGAAACAGACCCCAATCTGTGAAATACTGACTTCTAGCCCTCAGCAAACTAGCCCAATTACTACTGCTGGCCTTAGTAATCTGTCAATTTATCCCCGATTTCAGGAATAGATACTAATGTAATCACACACGATGCTGCCACACATTTCCCCATCTGTAGTCCTTTCTTTTCATCTTTGGTAATTTCATCTGTTTCTGAATGCAGTTATTTCTTGGTACGTCCATAAAAATAGTCTCAACCCTCCTGCTTCGGACACAGACATCATTCTTTCATGATCAGAAGGAACTTCACTGGTCCCACAGTTTCCCCATTTCTCTCAAAAGAAGTAACTGTATAAACACCCTTTTCCCTCCTTTCAATGGGGGAGAAATAGAACTTCTGAAAGTCTTTTTAAAACCCCAAAAAGCTAGCTGGCTCCAGCCACTGAAGTGCGTTTCCCAGTGCCCTGCTAGGCATGTTAAGCAGGCCCAGCCACATTTTCAGAAAACAAAGCCTGGGTAAAACCAACAGGGGGGAGGGGAGAGACGGTCTGTGTTCTGCTGGAGAGGAAGTGTCTGTTGACTCTCCATGAGAAAGCCGGCTGGCGTGCTGCACAGTTGTCTGTCAGGCTGGTGGATGCCAGGAAACCCTGTCCCCTGACCTTTGGTGCCGCCTCTGTGGCTCTCCAGTCAGCGATGCACTTTCCTCAGGCGTCAGTGTGGTACAGCGCCGCAGGCTCTGCAGTGAGACCGTGGGGCTGCATTCGTGCCCCTTACACGTACCACGTGACCTTGGCAGTTACTGAATCTCTCTTGGCTTCAGTTTCCTCATCTGTACGATGTAGAAATCACAAGCACTTACCTTGTGGGGTTGCTGTGAGAAACAGATGTGATGCTGCATTTAAGCCCTCAGTACAGTGCCTGGCGCCTGGTTAGAATGCAATGTATGTTTGCTATTATCATTATTATTGTCTCTTTTTAGAAATAGGGTCGGTCTCAGTTGCCCAGGCTGGGGTGCAGTGGTGCAATCATAGCTCACTGTAACACTGAACTCCGGGCTCAAGGGTTCCTTCCGCCTCAGTCTCCTCAGTGGCTGGGACTATAGGCACGCACTATCACACCCACCTAATTTTTAATTTTTTCGTAGAGATGGAGTCTCACAGGTTGTCTAGCTGGCCTCAAACTCTTGGGCTTGTGATCCTCCCATCTCCGCCTCCCAAAGCGTTGGGATTACCGGGCGTGAGCCACCGTACCTGGCGGTTTGCCATTATTCTGAATAATCCTCCTCCTCCTCCACTGGAACCAGAAACAGGAGCCTTGGCAGTGTCCATGCACCTCTGCCAACTAAAGCCAGATCACATCATGTCCTCAGCCTGAGACTGCTTTGACAACTTAATGAAGTCTGTTGACTACGTAGCGTTTGGCCAGAAGTACATGATAAAATTGCATGCACCATAAAAGCTCAGGTGGCCACTGACTTGAGTGAACAAATAAGCTCATAACTGCTTTCAACAGCAAACACCTTCCCCCAAGCAGGGTGCTTGCCTGTGGGAAGGCGTTTGCTGTTGAAAGCAAACCCTTTTCAACTGAAGAGTCTGGGAGACCATGTGGGGGACAATGCAGAAACTGAGAGAAGCCAAGATATCCATCAACTTGGCCAAAAGGAGAGCACGGGCGGCCCAAAGATTTGGGCAGCCTGGGATGTGCTGAGCTCAGAACAGAATGATACTGGGGTCAAGATACTCCTAGGTAGAAGTAACTGATAGTGAAGCAATCTCCTGTAGCGAGACTAATGCTGTTTCCGCAACCCAACGCCGCAGATAGTATAAACTTTCTTCCTGAAAAGTGAAAGATTTTCCAAAAATCTATTTTTTTTTTTAGAGACAGAGTCTTGCTCTGTCACCCAGGCTGGAGTGCAGTGGCACAATCTGGGCTCACTGCAATCGCCACCTCCCTGGTTCAATCAATTCTCCTGCCTCAGCTTCCATACGCCACCACGCCCAGCTAATTTTTGTATTTTTAGTAGAGACGGGGTTTTACCATGTTGGCCAAGCTGATCTCCAACTCCTGACCTCAGGTGATCTGCTTGCCTCGGCCTCCCAAAGTGCTGGGATTACAGGTGTGAGCCATCACGCCCTGACCTAAAAATCTATTTCTAAACATCTTAATGGATTAAAATGTGTGGAGCACATTTGTATGATTTGAGCTAAACCTCACAATACCCCACAAATACGGATTACGTGGTTGGTGATGATAAAAGCTAACAATTCCTGAGCACCCACTATGTGCCAGGCACTGTTCTACAAGTTCTCCCATTTTAAGTCACTTACGAGGTTTAAGAAACTGAGGCACAGAGGGTACAAGGCATTACATAGCTCAGACATGCTGGAACCTGAATTCATCCCAGAGAGTCTGGCTCCAGACACTGCTCTCTTCATCACTTAGCTGTGCTGCGTCTATGCTGGGTAATGAAACGGAAGCTCCAAGAGGTCAAGGAATGTGTCCAAGTAAGCACAAAGCTGCAGTCTGCCTGCATCGGCCCCTCCATGTCCACACGTGCCGACATAGAAAGAGCTGACTTAGTGGGCAGCCAGCTTCTGCCTGACATATGGCGAAGGACATTACTGCTCAGATTTCAACTACCCCAGGTTTGTGTGGGGTAGCATAAACGCCATGCCAGAGAGTCCTGCTTCCCCATTCCAGGTCAGGACTGCCTGGATCTGTGGCAGGAAAACAGAAAACTGCCACAAATTAGACGCAACACAGCACAACATACAAGAAGGCAAACAGGTGCATGCGCTTGCACTCAGCATCAGAGAGAGAGAACGCGCATCTTTCTGGGAGTGGGTGGAGCATGAAGATGATTAAGTCAAAGAAAGTGGAGCACGACTGACTGTTTTGTTAGATGCTGCAGCCAGGCTGTGTTGTGCATATGCACTTCTTTCTGGGGAAGGTTCACAACTTGCATCACATTCTTACACACCTTGTCCCAACAAAACTGGAAAGGGCTGGGTGCGGTGGCTCATGCGTGTAATCCCAGCACTTCGGGAGGCCGAGGTGGCTGGATCACCTGAGGTCAGGAGTTCGAAACCAGCCTGACCAATATGGTGAAATCCTGTCTCCTCTACTGCAAATGCAAAAATTAGCCAGGTGAAGTGGTGTGTGCCTGTAGTCCCAGCTACCCAGGAGGCTGAGGCAGGAGAATCACTTGAACCTGGGAGGCTAAGGTTGCAGTGAGCTGAGATTGCACCATTGCACTCCAGCCTGGGTGACAGAGCGAGACTCATCTTAAGAAAAGAAAATAACAAAACAGGGTTTGTCCAAAGACAACTGAAAACACTGGGAGAAAACATGTAACATAATCTCACAAATAAAGACAATGTTCTCTCTATATAAAGAAACCTTAAAAATGGAGAGGTAAAAAGGCAATATAATCCACTGGAAAAACAGGCAACAGACATGAACAGACAATTCACAAAAATTAAAAAATATAAAGATGGCCCATCAACCTGGCCAACATGGTGAAACCCCGTCCCTACTAAAAATACAAAAATTAGCCGAGCATGGTGGCGTGTGCCTGTAATCTCAGCTACTTGGGAGGCTGAGGCAGGAGAACTGCTTGACCCTGGGAGGTGGAGGTTGCAGTGAACCAAGATTGTGACACTGCACTCCAGCCTGGGTGACAGAGTGAGACTCCAAAAAAAGTAAGAAAAAAAAAAAAATAAAGATGGCCCTGAAGCATCTGAAAAATGTTTCCCCTCACTCAGAAAGGAGAGATGTCAATTAAAACTCCACTGCAATACACTCTCCTTTACTGGACGGGCAAAAACTCAAAAGTGTAATGGCGCTTTCAGTTAGTAAGGCTGTGGGAAAAGAGGTTCTCATAAGCTGCTGGTGGAAACACATATTGGTACAGCCCCAGTAGAAGAAAATTTGTTGGTGTCTAACAAAACCACATGTACAATTACCCCTCAATACACCCTGCAGGCATTCCTCTCACAACACAAAAAGGTTTATGCAAGGTTAGCCCTTGCAGTAGTGTTTGCAAGTGTAAAACTCGGGAAACCTAAATGCCCACGTATAGAAAGAAGACTGGTTGAATAAACCATGCAATGTCCACACAATGAGATCTGATACAGTGGCTGGAAAAAAAAACTTTTAATTAATTAATTAATTTTTTGAGATGGAGTTTTGCTCTGTCACCCAGGCTGTAGTGCAGTGATATAATCTTGGCTCACTGCAACCTCCACCTCCTGGGTTCAAGCTATTCTTGTGCCTCAGCTGCCCAAGTAGCTGGGACTACAGGCACCCACCACCATACCCAGCTAATTTCTGTATTTTTAGTAGAGACGAGGTTTCACCATGTTGGTCAGGCTGGTCTGGAACCCTGGCCTCAAGTGATCCACCTGCCTTGGCCTCCCAAAGTGCTCAGATTACAGGTGTGTGTTACCACATCCAGCTAATTTTTGTATTTTTAGTGGAGAAGGGGTTTCCCTATGTTGGCCAGGTTGGTCTCAAACTCCTGACCTCAGGTGATCTGCTGGCCTCAGCCTCCCAAGGTGCTGGGATTACAGGCGTGAGTCACTGTGACCCAGCCCTGATACAGCGGTTTTAAAAATGAGGAAGATGCTACAAACCAATGCGGACTCATTTTCCTAAAAACCTGTTAACTTGAAGAAATGCAAAAGGAAAACAGAGTAGTCTAGGGTACTACTTCTTGCTGTAAGAAAGAAGGGAAGATAGAATACTTGTGTCTGCTTGTTTGTGAAAAATGAAACCCAGAAAGGAAGAACCAGAAACAAAAGAGGCGGCTTAACTACAAGGGGGTAGGGGAAGAGAACGAGGTAAAACGGAGAGTTACTGTATGGCATACTTATGACTTTTGGAGCTACATTAATTTTTTTTTTGAGACAGGGTCTCATTCTGTTACCAGGCTGGAGTGCAGTGGTGTGATCATGACTCACTGCAGCCTTGACCTCCCAGGGCTCAGGTGATCCTCCGACCTCAGCCTCCCAAGCAGCTGGGACTATAGGTGTGCACTACCACACCCAGCTAATTTTCGTATTCCTTGTAGGGACAGGTTTCGCCATGTTGTTCAGGCTGGTCTTAAACTCCTGGACTCAAGCAATCCATCTGCCTTGGCCTCCCAAAGTGCTGGGATTATAGGCGTGAGCCACTGCGCTCAGCCACGTTGTTTCAACACTCAAAACAACAACAAAATGCTTGAAACCAAAACACGAAATTGGAAAGAATGAGAGGGAATTCCAAAAATGGAATAAAAATGAACCCAACTATTAACCCATTTATGCCAGAAGTTGCAAATTTTTGTGTGTGAAAAATCAGACTTTGGCAATGACCTTGAGCAACAGGATAGAAATTTCTGCCAGCTGGGAGCTGTGGCTCATGCCTGTAATCCCAGCACTTTGGGAGGCTGAGGCAGGTAGATCATGAGGTCAGGAGTTCAAGACCAGCCTGGCCAAGAGGGTGAAACCCTGTCTCTACTAAAAATACAAAAATTAGCTGGGCGTGGTGGCACATGCCTGTAGTCCCAGCTACTCGGGAGGCTGAGGCAGAGAATCACTTGAACTCAGGAGGTGGAGGTTGTAGTGAGCCGAGAGTGCACCACTACACTCCAGCCTGGGCGACAGACTGAGACTCTGTCAAAACAGAAACAAAAACAAAACTCCCACAAGCTCAGCATTCCAATAATGGAACACTAGGCATAAATGGGTTAATATATTCCAAATAACAACATGACCATACTGATATGTAGAGAAAGGTAACTTTTGAACAGTGCTTTGATTATATTATCCTCAGGCCCAAGACAAAAGGAGTGATAAATACTGAACTCTAGCCACTAGGTTTGTTTTTCACAGAGATATGAGTCACAAATTTGGAAACTCTTAGGGTATATTTTTGGATTGTGCAAATAAATACACTGTGGAGAATGGGAGCCAGGTCTCTCATTGTTGGGGAAGGGAGTTACATATATGGAAAGATGGAATCCTGGAATAAATCACAAATCCTGTGGTGTTAGATGGATTTGGAACTATCTGTTTGATACCTCATGGTTTTGAATAAATATGGATGGATACAGAAAGATATACACATATCTACCTACATATAATACATACATGTATTTCCTAGCTCTGTCCATTGAATGGGCCTAGAAACAATGACACCCACTACTCAAATTTTGGTTTGTTAACACCATTTTCCACCAAAAGGAAAAGTGTACTCCTTGGAAAAAGTGAATACCAGGTCTGAGAAGTACAAGATGAGCCTGGAATCTCTCCTGCCAAAAATGGAGTGCTGAAAGAATGATGGAGGACACAGGAGCCAGGTTAAAGGGCCTCCCCCGTTAGCCAAATACTGGATAATTGGGTATTAAAATAAATGACAGTATTATAATTTACAGAATAAAATAGGATGGCCGGACATGGTGACTCACGCCTGTAATCCCAGCACTTTGGGAGGCCAAGGTGAGCGGATCACTTGAGGCCAGTGTTTGAGACCAGCCTGGGCAACATGGCAAAACCCTATCTCTACTAAAAATACAAAAAGTCAGCTGGGTGTGGTGGCGGACACCTGGAATCCCAGCTACTTGGGAGGCTGAGGTGGGAGAATCACCTGAGCCCAGGAGGTGGAGGTTGCAGTGAGCCGAGATTGTGCCACTGCACTCCAGCCTGGGCGACAGAGCAATACCCTGTCTCAAACAAAACAAAACAGAATAAAATAAAAATCCAAGAGTCCATACAGTTAAGAGCTTCCTTATAATGGAATACCATCTCTTCACCTCTTTTGAGAATGAAATTTAAAAAATAAATAAATAGAACACCAACTGTCTTGTGGAAGAGTGATATAGATGATGGAATTAGAAAAAGAGCCATTTGACAACCATCAGAATAATATTTACATAATCTGAAAATACTTCACCCCAAATAGGTTAAAATAGTAATTTTAGAATGAAGAAACCTGGCAGACGGTAAACTTTTTTCTTTTTTTTTGAGATGGAGTTTCACTCTTGTTGTCCAGGCTGGAATGCAATGGCATAATCTCGGCTCACTGCAACCTCTGCCTCTCAGGTTCAAGTGATTCTCCTGTCTCAGCCTCCTGAGTAGCTGGGATTACAGGTGCCTCTACCACCCCAGGCTAATTTTTGTATTTTTAGTAGAGATGGAGTTTCACCATGTTAGCCAGGCTGGTCTCAAACTCCTGACCTCAGGTGATTTGCCCAGCTAGGCCTCCCAAAGTGCTGGGATTATAGGCATGAGCCACCGTGCCCAGCCCGACAATATC
The DNA here is from genome assembly GCA_963573385.1 of Cacajao melanocephalus. Taxonomy (NCBI): domain Eukaryota; kingdom Metazoa; phylum Chordata; class Mammalia; order Primates; family Pitheciidae; genus Cacajao; species Cacajao melanocephalus. The sequence continues at coordinate 79,612 of CAUYLG010004743.1, forward strand.
CTAATCAAGTGATCCAGGCACGCATCACCAGTAATGGGACAGACAGCATGCGCCTCCTGGTGTGAGGAGCTGAGGACAGCATCACTCTTGTGGTATTCTTGCCAAATATTCATAACCTGGATGGAATCTTGCAAAATATCAGAAAAGCCTGACTGAGAGGCTCAGCAACATAACTGGCCTCCATTCTTCAAAATACCAAGGTAATGAGAGCAAAGAAAGATTGTTCTAGATGACAAGAGACTACAGAGTCATGACAACTAAATGCAACATGAGATCCTGGACTGGATGCTGCAACAGAAAATTGTTTTCCCTTTTGTTATAACAGTTTTAGGAAAGCTGGCAAGATCTAAATGAGACCTATAGATAGATACGAATATTGTAAAAAAAAAAAAAAAAAAAAAAAAAAGGCTGGGTGTGGCCTGTGGTGTTGTGCACCTGTAATCACAGCTACTCAGGAGGCTGAAATGGGAGAATCACTTGAACTTGGGAGGTGGAGGTTGCAGTAAGCTGAGATCACACCACTGCACTCTAGCCTGGGTGACAGGGCAAGACTCTGTCTCAAAAGGATTATGCTGGAAACCATCATTCTCAGCAGACTGACACAAGAACAGAAAACCAAACACCACATGTTCTCACTCATAAGTGGGTGTTGAACAATGAGAGCACATGGACACAGGGAGGCACGCTGTCGGGGCCTGTGGGGTGCGGGAGAGCTACGGGAGGGATAGCAGGGGGTGGGGGGATTGGGGAGGGATAACATTAGGAGAAATACCTAATGTAGGTGAAGGGGGGATGGATGCCGCAAACCACCATGGCATGTGTATACCTATGTAACAATCCTGTACGATCTGCATAGGTACCCCAGAACTTAAAGTATAACAACAATTTAAAAAAAAACCCAGTAATTTGAAAGATACAAAGAATAAATTAACAGAGAGATTACCAAGAACAGAAAAAAAGAAGAGTTTTCTGCTAATGTGACCCACAAGACACAATTCTGTAGTGGCACTCTGAGGCTTTGAAAATCAAGTAATAGGAAGAGAGCCCACTAATTTCAGGCCACAAGAAGCCCTGGAGAGACTAGGAATTCGGGGGGGGGTGGGGAAGGGAAGAACAAGGCAGGATTACCATACCCAGCTCTGGGTTCAAGTCTCAGCTCAGCTACTATCTGGCTGACCGACACTCGACACGCCCCTGACCCCTCAAGGCTCATTCCTACCAGATTTTCTGGGGAACAAGCCAGTCTTCATTGGTAAGCTACAAAATGTATTTTGCATGACCACATATGCAAATAACTCATCTTTTGATAATAACATTAATTCTGTTTTGTTTTGTTTTGAGGGAGAGTCCCGCTCTGCTGCTTAGGCTTAAGTACAGTGGAGCGATCTTGGCTCACCGCAACCTCCACCTCCTGGGTACTAGCGAGTCTCCCGCCTCAGCTTCCCAACAAGTAGCTGGGATTGCAGGTGTGCGCCATCATGCCTGGCTAATTTTGGTATTTTTAGTAGAGACAGGGTTTTGCCATGTTGGCCAGGCTGGTCCCAAAACCTGGACTACAGTGATCCACCCACCTTGGCCTCCTAAAGTGCTGGGATTACAGGCATGAGTGACTGAGCCTGGCCTAAAATGAACTCTATTTTAATATCAGTTAATCACAAAACAATCCCCCTAGACAGCTCTTAGAGATTTTAATATTATTTTCACTAAAAATGTGGTAGAAGGAGGGGAGATGAAGAAATGGTATCCTTAGTAGAATGCAGCTTGTACCTTTCCTTCCAATTCTCAATACATTTTGCCATCCCATTAGTAGTTCTTCTGTAATAATTCTGCCCTTTCAATTCTCCTCCTCCCCTCTTTTTGGTGTGTCTAATTTGCTTTGCACGCATTTCTTTGGAGCTCGCATGGCTTTGCATTTTAAATACCAAGAGTACATAAAAATAGCCATTTTGAATCCGTAACACCTCTGGAATATTGCCACCCATAGGCACTTAAATATAGAAACTTTTATTCAAATAGCTCACACTATGATTTTGCTTTATTCTAAGAGCTCTGGAGTTTGGGAATAAATCCCATGAAAAGGAGGCAGTGCTGGGATGATGCCAGCATGCCCCCTAGCGGGCAGCATGAAATATTTCATTTTTAATACGGGTCCAGCCATGTTGACATGTCCACTGTTCAGCTGCTAATCTTTGAAGAATGAGGTGCATCTCTTTATAAAAGAATACCTGTGTTCTTAAGCAGAGAACAGTAACCACAAGGAAACCTCTCTGTCATGATTCGGGTCTATTTGTTTGGACCCTTCGTAAGATTCCATCACTGAGTGAATTTCTGTGCTGACTCCAATTTGGTCCCACCCCTCTGTGCCTGTGGGACGTCTGCTTGGTACAGACAGAGTCTGACTACCTGCTAATGCTTCTAAGACTTTATTTTTTAAATAATATTTTTAAGTAGCGATGGGGATCTTGCTATGCTGCCCAGGTTGGTCTTGAACTTCTGGTCTCAAGCAAACCTCCCACCTCAGTCTCCCTAAATGCTGGGATTACAGGTGTGAGTCACCTCGCCTGGCCATACTAATGCTTCTAAGTTTGCAGCCTCAAACTTGTGAAATTATCAATGAGCTTCACTTAACACATCCTCTTAAGGATAAATATTAATAAGTAATATTAAGGCACCCTAATGTGTTAAGAGGATGGATCTTGACCTTCAGGGAGATTTGGGCCATCAAGGACGTGGTAATAGATATAGGATTACTGTAAAAGTGTTAAGAGCACCCATTTAAAAAAGCCATGTAATTTCTTGGAAACAAAAACATAATAGCCCTTTTAATAAAAAGACAAAAGCAGTCGAGACGATGGCTGGCGTGTTCTACATAATTCACATTCCTTAAGGTTTCCATCAGGTCTTTTTAGGAAGAAAAGTTTGTCCTCATTCTTTTTTGGCTTTCAATTATCCATTTCTTGACACTTTCAAAACACACTAACACAAGCAACTTCTTCACCTGAGAGTTCTGAGCAAAAACTCTCTCTACCTGTTAATTATGTTAGGAGTCTATCGTGACAGCAATTTACACCTGACCTTTAGAGGGCTTCCTTATTCGTGGCTGTAATTACATGGGCATGTCACTTGTTAGAGACAGAATGCTTGTTCTTAGGTATTGCAAGGAAAAAAATAGCATTTTTCCTTTCTGCACCCTTTCTGCAGAAAGTATAATTGCCTTCATGAGAAAACTTTTTGTCTGAATGCTAATTTTTCCTTGTGACACCTGAGAATAAGCATTCTGTCCCTAACATCCTTTGTCCAGCTTTTATCTCTGTGTATTTGTCAGGCTTAGAGATGGGCAGATGAACAATTCTATGGAGAGACTGTTTCTCATTCTTGGACTAACAATGAATATCAAACATTGGTCTACAGATGAAAGGTATTACTCAAAGAAAAATGTATACATGTGTATGCAAAGTGGAGGGAAGGCAGGGAAAAAGTAAGGAGAAAAACAGTTATGGCTTATACTCAATTTATACTGTTAAGAAATAAGAATTGTTTATATTTCATGTAAAAATAGTAGAAGGATTGGCCACACGAGGTGGCTCACGTCTGTAATCCCAGCACTTTGGGAGGTCAAGGTGGGCAGATCAGTTGAGGCCAGTTTGAGACCAACCCGGCCAACAAAGCAAAACCCTGTCCCTATGAAAAATACAAAAACTAGTTGGATGTGATGGCGCATACCTGTGGTCCGAGCTACTCAGCAAGCTGAGGCAGGAGAATCACCTGAACTCGGGGAGGTGGAAGTTGCAGTGAGCAGAGACCACACCACTGCACTGTAGCCTAGGCCACACAGCAAAACTCTGTCTCAAAAAAAAAAAAAGTATATAGAATACTAGTACAATCTAAGATATTTTTTCCTGGGTAAATATAAATATATAAATACACACACACACACACACACACATATATATATATATATTTTTTTTTTGAGACAGAGTCTCACTCTGTCACCAGGCGCCAGGCTGGAGTGCAGTGGCGTGATCTCGGCTCACTGCAATCTCCGCCTCCCGGGTTCAAGCAATTCTCCTGCCTCAGCCTCCCGAGTAGCTGGGACTACAGGCGCACACCACCACGCCCAGCTAATTTTTGTATTTTTAGTAGAGACGGGGGTTTCACCATGTTGGCCAGGATGGTCTCGATCTCTTGACCTCATGATCCACCCACTTCAGCCTCCCAAAGTGCTGGGATTACAGGCGTGAGCCACTGCGCCCTGCCCTGGGTAAATATATAAGAACAAAGCACTTCATTTTTAAAAGGTGAAGTGTCAGAAATAGTGTGTGTGACAACAATCATTAGAGAAATTATTTATAATAAATTGTTCAAAATGATACACAGCTTGGCAATTAGATTGGGGAAGGTGTGGGAAAGCTTATTTTGATTCAGTTCTTGGAAAGAACAGATGAAAAGTCAACACCTGCATACCAAAAGATGGCGGCAAAAATGAAAACACAGAAGTCTTCTGTTGCTTGGGGATGTCACTCTTTCCCTCATTAACCTCTTGGGATTTTGGGGTACTCTTTTAAGATTCTTCACTGAAATATTTTCTAGGAGAATTAGCTCCCAAAAAAGAGCTATGAGGCTTTAACTTGAAGAAAGACAGAACGTACATACTGCTTTACAACTGTTGGCTATCAGGCTGGCAGTCTTCTTAAAGGTCTTTTCAAGGTAGTGTGCAAATCTTTCATTCTCATTTTCTTTTGACCCAAGCTGAAGAAATTCACCTACAAAGAAGGAAAGGGGTCATTCAAGAGGTGGTTTTATTGCCTGGCTAAACACCAGGATTGAATAACAAAGAAGAAAAATGAGAATCAACGTACCACGCACCAAATCTTCAATAACTTGGGTTAAAATAGATATAACAGTTGTATTTCCAATTCGTGCCAGAGCTATAGATGCTGCAGAAAGAATTAAATCTCCAGCAAGAACAGCCTAGAAAAAGACAGGGGGAAAACACAATGTTCAGAAAAAAGTATCAGAGCAATAGAGCCAATGATGAAACTGACTGGAAGGGATCTTTGTGGAAGGGGTGCTTATCTTGGATGTAGGTTTTTTAACCTTCCTCTTCCTCAGCAGGAGTCTGTAACAATCAGTTACAGATTTGGGGCAGTGTTTGAACTGGACTGGCTCTCAGAGATGACCATGTCACTTCCCAGTTCGTAATAATGGGTTACAGATTTGGGGCAGTGTTTGAACTGGACTGGCTCTCAGAGATGACTATGTCACTTTCCAGTTCGTAATAATCAGTTACAAATTTGGGGCAGTGTTTGAACTAGACTGGCTCTCAGAGATGACCATGTCCATCTCCCCAGCTGACAGCTGAAGAAATCAACGCCTGGAGAGAGAGGGCAGCTTCCCCTCACAAGCTTCACCTGCCAGCCCCACCAAAATGCAGCTGCCTTCAGTTTTGCTACACTGGATGTTCACTCTTCCCTTGTGCCTTTCCACTTACTGGTCCTTCTGCTTAAAAAGTTCCGCCCCCTTCTTCACTGAATGCACTTATTTGCATAATAAGGTCAGATGCCACCTCTAAGAAGTCCCTCCACCCACCCCGATCCCCTAGTCTGGTCAGATGCCTTCCTTTTGTGTGAGTACAACACCCTCGCACACTGCAACCGTCACACCTTACATACCAGTCACCGATGCTCTAGTCTCTCAGCTCCCAGGGCAGTGGGGAGGGTGGGGTGGAGTAGGAGCTAGGACTAGGAGTCATCTCTGCTAGTACTGAGCACACTCCAGAGCATGACACGATACATGTTATTTTCAATGAAAACTAAACCAAGGAATTTTGGCTCAAAGTAAAATGCTTTTTATACTATATGACACTGCCCCTCATTCCTAGACAAAAAAAATTTTTTTCACTGAACACTAATCAACATCTTTCCAATCTTCTTCAGACTGTGATGGACATCTACACTGTATTAGCAACTAGTTACAAATTACTGCATAAATAGTTGAACTATATGCTATAATCAAACTATATATCATTAATTTGCATATTTAAAGATACATATGTTACTTTTTTTTTTTTTTTTGAGACAGTCTTGCTCTGTTACCCAGGCTGGAGTGCAGTGGCACAATCTCAGCTCACTGCAGCCTCTGCCCGGTTCAGGCGATCCTCCCACCTCAGCCTCTTGAGCAGCTGGGACTACAGGCATGCACCACCATGCACAGTAATTTTTATCATTTTACCAGAGATGGGGTTTCACTATGTTGGCCAGGCTGGTCTTGAACTCCTGGCCTCAAGTGATCCAACTGCCTTGGCCTCCCAAAGTGCTATGACTACAGGCATGAGCCACCACACCTGGCCATAAGTATTATATTCTATAGTAGTTAGCCATAAAGGCTAGAGTTCACAGAATTTTTAACATAACTATTTTAGATACTTATTGTCTTAGTTCCTCAGTATCTAAAACAGTGATGTTCAGTATGTTTACCAATTTATCACCACTTTATACAATATATATAATGTAAGATACCCTGATATAAGTATATGCTTATAAAGTCATTTTACAAATGATATATATGTACACACTTACATTCCCCCACCCAGCCCCTACATCATTAGCAGCTCAGGGCTCAGGATCCATTGGCCTTTACTTTTTTCTTCTCTAGGCTGGGGGTATCCTAGAGGTCAAAAGGTCCAGCATATGACATGGACTGTGGAAGGCCAGGGGTGGGAGTTAAAGGAAGGAAGTGCTAGGAAGCCCAGGCCAGGCCTAACAAGGGCTCACCAAGAGGGCACTGTGTGTGTGGGTTTTTGTCCTGGTAACATAGCAGTTGTGGGTCAGGGAGGAAACTGGCAGGTAGCCCTGGGCTGAGCAGATGGCTGTCAGAGCCAGAAGAGGCAGGTGAGGGTGGCACATGTGTCCTTGACCTGCTCTCAGAAAGAGGCCCCCAATGGCAGAGGTAGACACACAGGGGGCTAGCCAAGAAGACCACCATCATTTGTTCTCTTGATCCTCCTCCCCTACCCAAGGCTCCAAATAAGGCTTTAGGACTGGCCCTGCCTGAAAACAGACACAGCTGATTGCAGGGATGGGTCACAGAGCTACCCACGTCCTCTCCAAACCAAAATGCCATCTGCTTTTTTGGCTAACTCTCTGAGGTATACAGTTCAGTCAACAGGACATAAAACCTTTTAGTCTAAAATTTGAAATAAAAGGCATATAAATGAAACTGCAGGACTTGATTTCAAAACAAAGTCATTGATGTTCAAATAAAATCAGCATGTGAAGATAGCAATGAATATATATATTTCTTTTTTTAATAAGGAGAATTAAATAGGAAGGAACCAGGGATACTATAATTCCGTGAGAGAGAAGGAGGTGAGGGTGGGGCAGTTATATTTGCACAAACTTGGTTTTTTTTTTTTTTTTTGGAAAAAAAGTCTCACTCTGATGTCCAGGCTGGAATACAGTGGTGTGATCTTAGCTCACTGCAATTTCCCTCTCTCGGGTTCAAGCAATTCTCCTGCCTAAGCCTCCTGAGTAGCTGGGGTTACAGGCACATGCCATCATGCCTGGCTAATTTTTGTGTTTTTTCAGTAGAGACAGGGTTTCACCCTGTTGGCCAGGCTGGTCTCAAAATCCTGGCCCCCAGTCATCTATCTACCACAGCCTCCCAAAGTGCTGGGTTATAGGTGTGAGACACTATGCCTGGCTAATTTTCGTATTTTTAGTAGAGATGGGGTTTCACTATGTTGGCCAGGCTGGTCTCAAACTCCTGACTTCAGGTGATCCGCCCGCTTCAGCCTCCCAAAGTACTGGGATTACAGGCGTGAGACATGGCGCCCGGCCTGCACTAACTTTTTGTTTGCTCTTCAGTGGAGGCACACGTGTGCTGTTGGTGACGGATGCCTGCTCTCAAAGGCCTGTGTGTTTTTATTCTCATTTGTTCAACTCTATTCTCATCCTTCAACCCAGGATCTCTGCATCCTCAAACAAAAGTCCCTGCTTCCCATATTCCCCATGCTAGCAATATAGAAATATGCTTTAATTGAACCAAACACAATTACAGAACTTCTATTTCAAAAGATAAAATTTTCATGGTAGAACAGTACCTCTCTGACATTTCCTTTTTAATTTTTTTTGCTTTGACATTTACATGAAGCACTCAAACAAATTTTAAAAAATTAAACTGAATCTGGGTAATCTAAGCCCAAAAGTAAAATATATGATTCCTTAAGAAATACACTTTTGGAGACCCATGAAAATCCCTTTCCTTATAACCAAAGGAATTCTATTAGAAATACTAAGTAACAGAAAATGCCATATAAAAATATTTATCAAATATCTATATATAGATAAGACGTGAATACTTTTTTGAAATTTGGAAGACCACATTACATTTGCGCAAGCATGTTTTACTTATTAATGAGACAAAGCTGAAAAACAACTGTGGTCCAAAAAGCATGTGAATCGGTAAGAGAGATTTTAAAAAACCAAAAAGACATACCTTCTTTTCACCCCAGATCTTATTAACTGTGTGTTTTCCTCTTCGAGAACTTGCATCGTCAATAACGTCATCGTGAACGAGACTAGCAGTGTGGATCATTTCTGCAATTAAGGCTATGGTGCGCTGGCTGGCTTGCACGTGTCTAATTAACAGAAAGCAATGCTTTTTAACAGACGTCGCCTAGAACCTTCTCAGCAATCAGCTTGTGAAAACTGGACATCGGATCTAGGATAAAGAACGTTATTTCTCTAAGAGAAACTGTATAAAAACTCTGGCTTCGTGACAAAGCCATTTCTATCATTTGAAGAACATTTCACAAATGCATGAGAAACCCTGCCACGACATTTTATGAATTCCACATTAAATAAGTAGAAATTGTACAATTAACCCAAAAAAAGGTAAAGGTAAATGATCAGAAGTTTGGCTGATCTTATTGGGCTAAAGAATCATCTTTATAGCAGTGTTCTTGGTCAGATGTTAAGTTTACAAGTTTATAAATTTTGGGGTGCATAGGGAAGATAAGTGAGAAGCATTTTTTTTTTTTGAGACATAGTTTTGCTCTTGCTGCCGAGGCTGGAGTGCAATGGCCCGATCTTGGCTCACTACAGCCTCCACCTCCTGGGTTCAAGAGATTCTCCTGCCGCAGCCTCTCAAGTAGCTGGGATTATAGGCATGCACCACCATGCCCGGTTAATTTTGTATTTTTAGTAGAGACAGGGTTTCTCCATGTTGGTCAGGCTGGTCTCGAACTCCTGACCTCAGGTGATCTG